>JAMPIV010001479.1:0-95000 GCA_024509875.1 Oreohelix idahoensis
TCAGTCTGGCAAATAACAGTTTTGTGTCTGGTAATGGATCCACTTGTCCTTCTGTGACAGCATTCAGTTTCCTGAAATCTATGCACAGTCTGTGTTCCCCAGACGGTTTCCTCAACAAAACGACACTAGAACTAAAAGATGATTCACTGTGCGAAATAATCCCCTCCTTCAATAAATAATCTATTTCTTCCTTTAATGCCTTCTCCTTCGCGAACGGAATAGAATAGGCTCTCATACAGATTGGGTTTGAGTCTACCAGTTTCATGTCATACTGTAGCAAATTTGTATGGCCTGGTTTATCTGTTAATACATCTGTATGTTCCTCCAGAACCTGTTGAACTCTCTCCCTCTGATTTTTAGTCAGGTGCTTACTGACTTTTACCTGTGCTGCGGTTTCACAAGGATGTAATGGGTATTCATGTGAGGTGAGTGGTTTCTTTTGCATCTGGGTTGCAATAGCTAAGGTCAATAAGGGGGTGCTTTCCTGGAGTGGTCTGTCCAGATACTTCTTTAACAGGTTTACATGATAAACTTTTTCCTTCCCCTTTTTGTCAATTTTATAGTTTGTTCTAGACACCTTCTCTAGAACCGTATATGGACCTTGCCAACCAATTTGTAATTTATTCTGGCTTCCGGGTAGTAAAAGCAGCACCTTCTCTCCGACTGCCAGTTCCCTGTCCTTTGCCTTCCTATTAAAATATGCTGCATGTTTCTTCCTGGCTTGTTTCAAATTATCATTTGCCAGTTTCCATCCAGCTTTCAAACGAGTGGTCAGTTCGTTCACGTATTGATACGATGAGGTAACAGTCTCTTCCGCCTTCTCATCTGTCCAGGTCCTTAATAGAGTTACATCTGGATCTTTAATTTATCATACTTATTTTTCATGGAACCCATCGGGTCCCGTCCCTTAGAAGCTCTATAATGAGGACTTTTCTTCCTAGAATCATCACTCACAAATCGACCACTACCAATTTTTCTCTGGGGTTTGTCTCCCCACTTAAGATTGTTTATGAGAGATCTTCGCTCTCTTGTCTGTTCTTCCAGTTTATATAAGTCTGACCGAGGGATTGTCATCCTACCCTGGGTAAAATTTCTTCTTTGTACTCTTCGCATAGTAGCCATGTTAATCCATTCAAGTGAAGACTGGGTGTGAAAAGGGGGCTCCCATTCCACTTTGTCTACCCGAGTATAATTAGTTTTCCTTTCAGGCCTAAAGTTGCCCCGTGGCGGTTCTAGGTCCTGCACATATTTTCCCTTTGTGGGTGTTCCCTCATGAAATACGCCACATGCTTCTACAAAGTTTTCAACATCGACATTTACGTCGGGCCAATAGTATTTTAGAGCAATCTTTTGGCAGATGGTACCGACTTTCTCATGGTCACCATCTTTTCCAACATGTAAGCTCCTTATCAAATTTGCCCTATATCTCTTGGGAAGAACTAACTGTCCGTGACCAGTGGATCTAGTTCCTGTCTTCCTGTATAATAATTTATTCTTCATGAAATATTCCCCCTTGCTCGGAGGTGTGTGGCATTTGGGCAATTTTTTAAAACAGGGCTTGAGTGTCCTATCCTCAGCCTGCGCCTTCCTCATCTCCTCTGGATGAGCATTTATAGGTTCACCTTCTTCCTCCTTCTTCTGTGACCTGGTCTGCACTGTCGCCATGATCACAGGTTTCTCGGGATTCCCCAAGAAGACGTATCTACACCCCAATATCAGAGGGTAGATTGGTTCATCTATCACTGCTGCTCTGATTTCTCCTTCCACATAGCGAGTTTTCACCGTTATCCTTGCGATGGGAAGTGTCATGAGTGGTATGTCCTTAGTCGCCCCTTGTATTTCCACTGTTTCTGTGGTATACTGACTTGGGTCCACTAGGCTAGACTTCACAACTGAATCATAATCCAAACCTGTATCATAAAGGCACCTTATGGTGACCCCATTACAAATAACATCTTCACAAACTGGGGGGTGATAAGGTTCCTGTTGTCCCTTAGGATTAACCTTTAATCTTTGCGTCCCCGACTTCATTGCAGCAATGTTTGAAGGTTTCCTTCTACAAAATTCGGTGTTATGGTTATCCTTCTTGCACCATTTGCACCATCTTTTTCCTTGGTTCAACGGTTTTCTTTCATTGAACTTTTGGTCATTGAACTGTGAGTTTCTGTCGCGATAGTCATTTCTTGGCCGCTCAAAATTTGTCCTACCCTTATTTCCCTGCTCTCTATTATCAAATTTATTAAATTGCTGTGGAGCTTTAAAATTGTCTATGTGCTTCTTTTTAGCACCACTTACCTCTGCCTGGGCTGCCTGATACCTCTCAGCAACATTTAAAATTTCCCCCAACTTCTCTGCACCTTGTTCCATGAGAAATTTTCTCATGTCTGGAGCCATGGACTCTCTCAATTGCTCAATCATGATCATTTCTTTAAGATCTTGGGTCTTCCCCAGAGCCGTCCATTTCTCCAAATAGGTTTCTAGTCTGGCAGAGAATTGGTGGTATGTCTCCCCAGACAACAGTTTGGCATTTCTAAATCTCTTACGATAAAATTCACCATTCTTCTCGTACCTTAATAACAAAGCCTGCTTTAACATGTCATAATTGTCTTGGTCTTCTCTGTTCATTTTGGCAAATACTTCATAAGAAGCACCCCTCAATCCCTGTGATAGCTTTAAACTCCACCTCTCTCTCTCTAACCCATATGTAGTAGCTAATAACTCAAAACGTCCCAGGTACCCCTCTATGTCATCGTCTTTCTCAACAAAATGGTCTAAATGAAACCCCATAGCTGAGTTTGAGGCTCCCATACTGGGCGTAGCATCTGAGGCAAAAGGGCTGGCACCATTTTCAGGGGCCGGGCCTTGTAATTCCAGCTCCCTTAGTCGTAATTCGTGCTCCCTCTGCAACCTTCTATCTTCTGCCTCCCTTTCGGCCTTTTTATCTTCTGCCTCCCTTTCGGCCTTTTTATCTTCTGCCTCCCTTTCGGCCTTTTTATCTTCTGCCTCCCTTTGCTGTCGTTTTTCTTCTGCCTCAATCTGCAGCCTCTTAATTTCTCTATCAGCCTCAATTTGTAATCTCTTTTCTTCAGCTAACCTGTCAGCCTCTAATTTTCTTTCAGCCTCTTTTTCTAATCTCCTTTCTTCCCGTTCAATATATTTATCACATTCAGTCGTTACGTATTGAATTAAAATTTGACCATCCATCCCCATCTCCTTCGCAGTGAGCACAGCAGCTGATCTAAACTTTGCTAGCTCTGCCATACTTTTTGGACAATATAATAATATACAAGATAAATCTCTAACCAGTAAATACACTAAGTACTTCTAATTACTATATGACTATAGTCTAACTAATTCTAACTAACCAGTTAACTAATTAATTATTACTGGCTGTGAAGATTCACCAACTTTTATCTGCAGGGACACTTTTAATTTTAAAGGAAATTTTACAATTTATTTCCCTACTTTTATTTCTCCCACCAGGAGATCCTAATTTTACTGTTGGGCTAATTATCCCTGGACAAGACCCCAATTTATGTAGTGGTGTTGATGGTATTGTATGATGGTGTTATTACTACATGTAACTTGTATGAGGCCAGCTGTGAAGGCTCCTGAGATAAAATGTGGTTGAGAATTATCAGAAGGCCTTTCTTGCTACCACTACGACCTCACACTTAATTTTTTTTTTCTTAATGAATGTGGCTACGTAAAGTGTCTAGGGTAATGATGTGTAATGTGGTGTGTTAGTTATAAATACACCCACAGGCATTTAAGAAGACTAATAAGATTAACAAGTGTTAAAATACACTGAACTAACTCACGTGTATAAAGTTTTTGATATAATTATATTACATTTATTTGTTCTGGATCAAGTTTTATTTTGACCAGAACTTGTTTTTAAAAGAAGGATTTAAAATTTATGAAAATTATGCATGGAATGTTACATAATAAATACAAAAGTGTACATATTTAAGTACTAGAATAGTTAGTTTTATTCAAATGTTCTGGTAGTCAGCTACTAGGGAGGATATTTATTGTCTGTGCTGTTGGGGTGGTCTCATCACACCTGTCTATATTGACTACACCGTGTCCAGAAACTGGTGGGAATTTTTATGGGGATATTAGTCACTACCAATAGTTGGTGAATGTCCAGCAGACCAGAGGCTCACTCATCTTTTTGTAGCTCTGGTGCTGAAAACTTGCGGTCCCACCTCTCCGTGCTGGCGGACAATAATGGTGGTCTCTGTCACAAGAACTGCACAGATACACTCGAGTAAAGTCACCCACCGGATAGACTCTGCTTTGTTGTCGATAGAAAACTCACAGCTCTGCAATCAAAGTATGGGCTATGTGTCAAAATCTATTCTATACCCACGTCTGGACACCACACTGACACAACAACCACATCATACAGACAGGTCAGATCTCTCTGACCAAACAGCACAGTTACCATGGTGGGTTTACCTCAGATAGATCCTCCCAGACTATAGATTCTGAAAAATATTTATTAGTTGTTGGCCCTAAAAGAAGATAGGTAATCTGTTTCAACGGTTGATATATCTTGCATAATCCTTGCTGTAGTTTATGTACCTTGTTGGTCCCTAGACCCTGACTTGGGCGGGGGGTCTAGAGCAAAATCCCTACTGGTTTGTAAGGCTATATTATGATATGGCAGTATCAAATCACTCGAACATGAAACAATATTCAAAATATATAAAGAAATAATTTCAATCTTACCAGATTAAGAATACATAACACAGAATTGCTAGCAAAACTCAGCTGAGCTGCTGGCTATAGTATGGCGTCCCTAAATTTATTCACTGTCTTTCATATGGGAACACACCACACTTTAAAATCTGTGTCTAACACTGAACAATTATTGAAGAATGACCCCAAATGCGCTCTGAGCGCTAATGATATGATTGTCTGTGGCCAATCACTGCCAAGGTTTATTTTTAATTTCAAATTTCTACACTAAAGTCATTTCAGTCATGCTTCAGTCAAGTATGGATGGTTATCTGTTAGTCTGTCCGTCTCTACTTGTGTTTCTAAAAAAAATGTGCTTGATTTTTGAAGCAACCTTTCTCTCCCCTTAAAATTTTGTCGTAAAAAGTTATATTTAGACACAGCTACCGCTCAAAACCCCTCTCCTCCATAATAAGTAACTTTGAACACCTGTTCCCAAGGTCGTGTTTTTGTGTGCAAATTGTGACACTTTTAGATTCAATATAGTCTAGCGATGATGTGAACTACACTGTCTTTTGTCATTATCTTCAATATTATCTATCCGTTTGTAAAATTAAGATCATATTAGTTCACTGCTCAGAATAGGCCATCCGGCCAGCTAATTTTTATATTCCTAACATTAATATTAAGAAAATTTACTTTTTAAATTTTTGTAATTTTCCTACCATCCGCGTTCTGCCGCTCAATTCAAATCAAAATCTTAGTATCGCAAAAGCGTCCATTTCCGTACCTCGTGTCAATTTGGGGGACGTGAATTTTTTACTTTCCTCCACCCCCCCAATTGCGTCTCCTTAGCCTTGCTACGCAATCTTTCCAGTCATATTTTTTCCTTTTTGATCCTCCGTTCCCCTCCTGTCTAGCAAGGCAAAATTTATAGAGGATGATGACCCGCGGTCTAGGCGATCATATACATCAGCAGCTTACGCATTATGTTTTTTATCCTTAAATGTTATCTTTGGAGTATTTTACCGTTGTATCTCGGTCAATTTCACTACAAGGTCGAAGCCAATATGGAAAGTATTATGTAAGTTGTCGCCCCCTCATATTTGTATGATTAGTGAGTGAAACGTGTAGTTTAAGGCTGCTCCTTGTATCAGTCTAGCGGGGATCCATCTTGTAATGTTATCCCTAGAATGGACCTACGGAGTTGATAGCCTCTGAGATCGATCGTAGAAGGAGGATTCCTACGACGGAAAGAAGTTAATTTGATTGCAGTATTCATATGTGTAAACGCCTTTATTGTAATGCCAAAGTCGTGGCATGATTTTTGAGAGGTTAGTTAAAACCTAAAGATACTAACTCAGATACCTCTTCATATATGTACCATTGAATATATTTTGAGTCTACGTTATATGGAACTATGTCTTGGATAGAAACAGTCTCTTATTGGACGAATGCGGGAGTTCGTGGTATGGGAGTACATGCTTAGTTGGATGACCTCAAGCAAGGTCAACGGACATTTTATCTAGCTTGAACATTACTGGATTCGTATTAATTGAATGTAAGGAACATGTTTGAAAGGATCCCACCACAGTACCAAACCATCATCATTCACCAGAGTATTCTTGTCATGCATTTTATGTGATTGTCCTAGTCAAGAACAGTGTATCGTAGCGTTGAACTTATGTCGTCAATAAAGAATGTTAACTGTTCTACCAGCCTTCACAGTTTACTTCACTTCACGGCAAGCTTTGATTAACATGCCTGAAGTTTACATCGTTGTGTGTTGAACTTATTTGACAGTTGTGTGGATTCGCGTTGTATTATCAGCACGATAGAAAACCATCTATGGAAACTAAGAAGAAACGCTCTATCAGTAAATGGTGGCCAGTGTGGCTTGAATTGCTCAAGATTCAAAACGGGAATTACCTCACAAGTTCCACACTAGTTGAAAGTACGTGGATTCTCTAACAACTCATATCCTTTATTACGGCTACCTCAAGGTCAAGGTACATTGAACCTCAATCTCAAGTTCTACATCAGTGTATGACTACGTGGGACCTCAGCTGTTAGTCCTCATCTGGCAGAACTCAAGTATTCGAAACAGAGTATTTCGTTGTCTCAGTCGTACATCCACGGAGACGAGGCACATTGATTTTTTACCTGCACGCGAGATGAGTATAACGTGTTTTCGTTGTACACTTTATTACGTTTAGCTGTGCCTCATGTAGTTATGTCCACATTTATATTTTTCATATTACATGTTATATGTGTTGTATTCTTCGTGGGAGGTAGGGAGGTTGATCTGACGAACGAGATCCATCTCGAAGCCAATTCGGGCTCTTCGTCAGACGTTCTGTAAGGCTCATTTTGTAAGTTTCAATTGAGCGATAATTCCGGAACAAGGCTAGAAACCTTGCCGAAGTTCCGATCGCTAGTTGTCCCTTATAACAGTATCTGTTTAGCTGTTTCGTCACGTTTAATTGTTGTTTTCGTAGCTATTTTTACTTGTACCTTAGTTTCATGATGTATTTTGTATGTGATTATTGTCCGTCTAACCTGTCTATCATTCAGTTTTTTACAAAGCATATGTTTTTACACTGTGTTGTCAATTGTCTTGTGCATTATTGGATCGTAGATGTCATCGTAATTTTTTACGACATTCTATTTTAGTTCCACATTTTTTATTTTATTTGATTTCTACGACTGTAGTCATTTGTCTTGATTATCTTGTCGTGTCAGTATTGTGCTATTGTCTGTCACGTTATTGCTTTCACACCATTACATGTTATAAATTACATTATTAATTATTAATATTATTGCCTATTATATAACTTGATTTTACCGTTCTAGGACAGGAACGAAGACCACTAGTTGTAGTAACACTTTTAAGTAGTATTATTACATAATAATATTGAATAATGTCTACCTTAGACTATTTCATTAAGCAAGCAAAAGCTCTTCAGATGGCTCCTGATGAAGTAAAAGCATTTGCACTTGCAGAATATAAGAAAGCTCAAGAAATAGAAGCCGAACAGAGAAAGTTAGAAACTTTAAGACTAGAAAAACTTCAATCTGAGGCTGAGGAAAGTGAAAAGAAGATGAGATTTCAGGCTGAGGAAGAGGAGAAAAAAATGAGATTAACCGCTGAATTAGAAGAGAAACGATTTGATCGAGAGGCAGAACAGAAGCAAAGGGAGTCTGAAGAAAGACTTAAAATTGAAATGGAAGTTAAAGAAAAGGAAATGCAAAATAAACAGAAGGAAATGGAAGTTAAACAAAGAGAAATGGAAGAAAGAAGATTAATAGCTGAACAAAATACAATACGACTTCAGCTTGAGATGGAAGAGAATGATAAAAAACGACAGCATGAACTGAAATTAGCAGAGTCATAATATGAGAGACTTAGGTTAACTCAGGAAGCTAATTCTCATAGAACTTTTGAAAGCCAAACTTCATCCAGACATGACCATTTTAAGGAAATTCACCTTAAATTACCAAAATTTAATCCCCCGTCTGATGACGTGATATTCTTCCTAGATAGGTTTGAGGCCACTTGTGTGTCTTATAACGTGGATAAACCACTGTATTGCACATATTTATCCAGGTTACTTACTGGGGATGCTTTAGCAGTTTATCATACTACCAGTATTAATGAGAAGAATGACTATAATGCTCTTAGAGCCGCACTTCTGAAGAAATTTCAAATGTCAGAAGATGAATACCGATTAAGATTTCGTACATTGCTACCGCAATCAAGCAGAAATTTCAGTGATTTTCTGTCACAAATACGACTCACCCTCGAAAGATGGATCGAATTATCCAAAATTGAAAAGTCGTATGAAGGTCTCTTCGATTTACTGATGCGCGATAAGGTACTATCGTCTGTAAATCCTACATTTCTCGCATTTTTACACGAACGGAAACCTTTATCAATGAAAGACTTAGAAGAACATGCAAAAAATTTTTGCACTGCTCACCCAACCATGGATCTGAGTAATGCGCAGATTAAGAGTGAATTGCCTGTTGCTTTTGCAGCACAACAAAACAATTTCCCACGCAATCGTTCCTTTAGTACTGACAGGTATGTCAATAAGGGAAATAATTACAATTTTATTGCCGATCTTGTAAGATTGGTAAAGAAGTCAAATCTAGAGGTCCACGACATGCTGCACCTATCCAGGCTGCAGACATTCCCATTCGACCATTCCAGAAGATATTATTGGCCCTTTTAAGATTAAGTCAGCCAGAGGACATCAATTCATCCTAACATGCGTCGACATGTGCACACGTTGGCCAGAGGCTATACTTCTAAAGAGCATATCTACTGCCGATATCGCAGACGCTCTTTGGCTAATATTTTCTCGTTTGGGTTTTCCCAGAGAAATATTGTCAGACCATGGTACTCAATTGATATCAGACACTATGTCGCAGGTGATGTCTATCCTAGATATTAAAAGGTCTCTCAGTAGTATTTATCACCCAATGTCTAATGGGTTAGTTGAACGTCTTAATAGAACACTTAAGAACTTACTTGGGAAGATTACTGAGGATCATCCTCAGGATTGGGACAGGGTTTTACCCGCGGCTCTCTTTGCCTATAGAGAGGTCCCCAACGAGCATACAGGATTTTCTCCCTTTCAACTAGTTTTTGGCGCGCAACCGCGCGGTCCTATGTCCTTGCTACACGATTTGATAACTGCCGATAATATTGACAATGACACTCAATCTTCATATGAGTATGTCATTGCTCTCAGTCATAAGATTATCGAAGCATGCAAGTTAGCGACTTCATCCTCCGAATTTGCCAAAGAAAAGGAGAGGCAATTCGCTAATAAGAAGAGACGCCTACGTCAACTTTGTCCTGGAGACAAAGCGTTTGTCTTACTTCCTTCGAGGGAGAACAGACTTCTCATTGCATGGAAAGGTCCATATAGAATAGTCTCAAAAATTTCCGATGTCGACTATGTTGTCGATATTGATGGAAGGCATAAAACCTTCCATATAAATATGCTTACGGAATTTATTGAACGACCAGACTATTTGCAGCCTATTTTACAGGCGACGGACGATTCTCCAGTCCAACATGGTCATATCTCATCCTTGTCGGTTATACAGGAGGAGGAAACTACATTTTCAGATGTTAATCTACCTCTTCCTATGATTCCACTCAATTCTACGGATTCATGGAGAAACGTTTCGGTTTCTTCTAATTTGTCTTTTGAGGAACAGCGTCAAGTATATTCTTTGCTACAATCATTTCAGGATGTCCTTACCGACATTCCTGGACACACACATATTATCAAACATGACATTATACTTACTGATCATAATCCGATCAGAGTAAGACCATATCCTATCCCTATTCATTTCCAAGCGCAAGTCGAGAAAGAATTTGATGAAATGATACAATTGAAAATAATTGAACCATCCACTTCAGCATACTCTTCGTCCATGGTTATTGTTCGAAAGAAAGACAATAACATACGTCTTTGCGTCGATTATCGCAAATTGAACCAAGTTACGAAGTTCGATGCTGAACCTATGCCTTTATTGGAAGATCTACTTACTAGACTTTCTAAATCGTGATTCTTTACTAAACTTGACTTGTCGACAGTCTATTGGCAAGTTCCGTTAACTGAACGCGCCAAACCTTTCACTGCTTTCTCAACACCTAGGGGTTTGTATCAATGGAATTTTATGCCTTTCGGGCTGATGAACGCCCCAGCTACTTTCGTACGCATGATGCGTCGAATTCTCTCATATCGTACAGATGCCATCGCATACTTAGACGACATCTGTCTTTTCAGCGATACTTGGGAAGAACACTATTCGGGTTTAAATGAGTTACTGTCTACTCTACGTGAGCAAAATGTGACTGCAAAACCCTCTAAAGCCTTTGTTGGGCTTAGTGAAATTTCTTTCCTAGGTCATCGTGTTGGTCATGGTCTATTGAAGACAGAGGACTAAAACATTTCTAAGATATTAAATATCTCCGTTCCTAAAACAAGAAAGCAAGTGCGTAGTCTCTTGGGATTAATACAATTCTACGGAAGATTCATTAAGAATCTGTCCTCCATTATGGCACCTCTTTCAACTTTATTGAAAAAAGGTTCTCCTAATATGGTGCGATGGTCCCAAGAATGCCAATCTTCATTGGATCAGATTAAGAATTTGTTCTCATCTCCTCCTATCTTACGACTACCATCGATTGATAAGACTTTTGTCCTTCGTAGTGATGCCTCTTCCACTGGGATCGGGGCGGCACTTATGCAGGAGTATTCAAGAACTCTGCATCCTGTGATGTATATCGCTAGGAAATTGAATGCGGCAGAAAGGAACTATTCGGTTTTAGACCGTGAATTGTTAGCTATGGTCTGGGCCATTCTTAAGCTAAAAAGATTCCTTCTAGGCGCGCATTTCATTATGGAAACCGACCAAAAAGCTCTTACAGCTATGCAGAACAAGGATTTGAAGAGCTCGAGATCTACTCGATATGCTATTGCTCTTCAACCTTTTCATTTCACGGTGCGGGCTATCCGTGGTTCGGATAATGTGATGGCGGACATACTGTCTAGATGCCCACATGATTCCACTTAAGTCTTGGATTCTAGATTTCATGATACATTTCCAGACTCATGTCTGTTCATAATATACATTAACACATTTGTTTCACCTTAGATTAGTAAATTGATTGTTTTCTTTCTCTATTACTATCTTTGATGTAATGTGGAAGGTTAAGGTTAACATAAAATAAAGGTCACAACAACAAAAAATAAGAAAAGGAAAAATGTTAAAATGGCCCCATATATGATACTTAAATAATTTTGTAATGACTATAGTGCACTATAGCATGTTACTAATTGTGTCATTTATATTGTTCTCAGTGCAAACTAGTACCAAGTACGGAGCGCTTGTGAGAACCATGATGATGCCATACCTTACATTTGTTCGAGAGATCGCAGCACTTATTTGTATATAATATACTTCTATTGTTAGATAATGTGTAAGGAATTTAACAAATTTGGTCATGTCCATCCATTACATATATTAATGGTATAATATTGTAATTTGTATATTGATATGACTTCTTGAGATAGATTGTCATTTGCCATTGCTATGATTATAGTATTGCATAATTGTTTGATAGTTATGTAATTTTTGTTAGTATCGCCAGCAACTGAGGTTTCTTTGATGGTACCTTCCCGAATATATCTTCTATTATTTGGTGAGATGATTTGATTCTCTCCAGACACTCTATGTGTGCGTCGATTCAACCTGACATTAGGTTGATTCTTTCATTGGCGAATTATTCATGTGTCATGAGCTTGTGGTATCTTGCTCATTGATGTATTTTTTTTTTAAATGGGTCATTTTTTTTATACGGGGGGTGCGGTAGTCTGTTGCTGTCGTTTTTGACGGAGTCATAATAGGTAAATCTATTTAATACTTTTGTTGGTCAAAGTTGAGGATAATTGGGTATTTACTTCCATGACAGGTTGTTTGAGGGTTATCTGCCCTTTCTTTCAATTATTGTCGTTGATCTGTCTTAACGATGCTCAGTTTTATGCTGTCTAGGCATGCGCAAGTTCTGGGCGCGAACTGAGGAAACTTCCGTCAGGGAGGTTGTGTTTTGGGCTGTCGGACATGATGTCCGTTGTGATTTTCTCTATATCATCGTGGGGATAGGAAAGTTTTCGATATGACTGAAATGTCAATGTTTTCCCCAGTGATTCTTTGTTCGTCAAGAGTGACGACATTTATTAAGTGTGCATCCGGAAGATTCTGTAAAAGGTAAATGACATTCTTATTAATATGCCTTTGGTTGCAGAACATTTGAAATTACCTATCTGCAAGTGAAGCTCACAGATCTTGAGAGACATAATTCCTTCTTTGCTTCTTGTTCCAGCCAAATGAGACTATGTGTTTTCTATTGAACAGAAGCCTAATGATGATGATAGATTATTGTGGACGCCGCAGGTTGGCGGTATATATGTTTAGCATGGCTTGATCGTGCCTGCTAACAAAGGATACACAGCTGTCTACATATTGAGGCCCTGGATTACGGCCAATATTTTTCAGCAAGAGGAAATATACCTGTCGGCCTATGCCAGTTGAATAGCAGCCTTAAGTATTATTGCTACGCAATTTAGGAGCTCGTTCGTTGGACGACAGAGCTAATTAAGTACCTGACGCGCTGAGTCAATGGTACGGAAGCTACATTATAAACTGTAACATTAGGACAGATGATGTTTGGGTATGTCCTAGTTGATGTATGATGCAAGCCTTTGATTACCAGACATTTAACAGTCATTCATTATTATGTGAAGTCCTTGATCTTGTCGATTTGACTGTCCTGTTGATGCTACTGTCAGTTTCGTAAATAAATGTTTGAAACGTGCCAGCAGTCTTCAATTCATCATTGACTACTGCATGTGAGTGTATGGGTACATTACTGACTTTATTAAGAGCTTCAAGCATTCGCGTTCTCGTCTACACCCACACTCAGCACATCATAATACCAGTACCACACATCTACAACATGTACGCCCAGTTTTGTTTGTGTGAGTGATCATAGTACCTACCCCTGGCAGTGCGCTCACGCTGGTAAAGATCCGCCGCGTTACATTTCTGGCCGTTACATTTCTGGTGACCTACATCAACACCGCAACATTACACAGTCCAGGTGATAAACGACACGTTCACTCTGCCAGCTTTCACATCACGCATAAACAGTACGTTACAACGGGTAAAAGGTTATGAGGTGTCCACGGGTAAAAGGTTATGAGGTGTCCACGGGTAAAAGGTTATGAGGTGTCCACGGGTAAAAGGTTATGAGTTGTTATATTGATCCAGTATTAGTGCAAGGAAGTGAGATTTTGACAATGCGCAAAAACATGTCCTCAAAAATGTCGGCTCCACGACTGCAGCAAACTGACAGCATAAACCTCACCAAACAATATGTTTGAGGCAGAAATTGTATGGCAATGCTGGAAGTCTGGGACATGCTGCCAACTTTACGAAATAAATAGATGTGGTTAATTGAGAGACGCCTGAGACAGACCTCCAGATTTACATGTGTGTTATACGAAAGTGATGAGAGAAGCCTTAGACAGCCCATCAACTTGATGAGAAAAATAGGTTGGTATTTTGTGAGATTGAACAACGACCAAGTTGAAGATGAAAGCTACCCATGAAACTATTCACCTCTTGTCTGCTGACGTCAACAAACTATTTAAAAAATGTAACCACACAACTATATTAGTCTTAAACACTCAGACATTTTTGTAATCCAGTGGACTACATGGGAATTGTCTCGGCAGAGATCCGGGACATGGAACCATATACGGCACATGGCACTTCTAAGAGTCAGCTTCCATATCAGATCAATGTATGATCTCAGCAGAGATCCGGGACATGGAACCATATATGGCACATGGCACTTCTAAGAGTCAGCTTCCATATCAGATCAATGTATGATCTCAGCAGAGATCCGGGACATGGAACCATATATGGCACGTGGCACCTCTAAGAGTCAGCTTCCATATCAGATCAATGTATAATCTCAGCAGAGATCCGGGACATGGAACCACATATGGCACATGGCACTTCTAAGATTCAGCTTCCATATCAGATCAATGTATGATCTCAGCAGAGATCCGGGACATGGAACCATATATGGCACATGGCACTTCTAAGAGTCAGCTTCCATATCAGATCAATGTATGATCTCAGCAGAGATCCGGGACATGGAACCATATATGGCACGTGGCACTTCTAAGAGTCAGTTTCCATATCAGATCAATGTATGATCTCAGCAGAGATCCGGGACATGGAACCATATATGGCACATGGCACTTCTAAGAGTCAGCTTCAATATCAGATCAATGTATGATCTCAGCAGAGATCCGGGACATGGAACCATATATGGCACGTGATCAATGTATGATCTCAGCAGAGATCCGGGACATGGAACCATATATGGCACATGGCACTTCTAAGAGTCAGCTTCCATATCAGATCAATGTATGATCTCAGCAGAGATCCGGGACATGGAACCATATATGGCACGTGATCAATGTATGATCTCAGCAGAGATCCGGGACATGGAACCATATATGGCACGTGATCAATGTATGATCTCAGCAGAGATCCGGGACATGGAACCATATATGGCACGTGATCAATGTATGATCTCAGCAGAGATCCGGGACATGGAACCATATATGGCACATGGCACTTCTAAGAGTCAGCTTCCATATCAGATCAATGTATGATCTCAGCAGAGATCCGGGACATGGAACCATACATGGCACATGGCACTACTAAGAGTCAGCTTCAATATTAGATCAATGTATGATCTCAGCAGAGATCCGGGACATGGAACCATATATGGCACGTGATCAATGTATGATCTCAGCAGAGATCCGGGACATAGAACCATATATGGCACATGGCACTTCTAAGAGTCAGCTTCAATATCAGATCAATGTATGATCTCAGCAGAGATCCGGGACATGGAACCATATATGGCACGTGGCACTTCTAAGAGTCAGTTTCCATATCGGATCAATTTATGATCTCAGCAGAGATCCGGGACATGGAACCATATATGGCACATGGCACTTCTAAGAGTCAGCTTCAATATCAGATCAATGTATGATCTCAGCAGAGATCCGGGACATGGAACCATATATGGCACATGGCACTTCTAAGAGTCAGCTTCAATATCAGATCAATGTATGATCTCAGCAGAGATCCGAAACATGGAACCATATATGGCACATGGCACCTCTAAGAGTCAGCTTCCATATCAGATCAATGTATGATCTCAGCAGATATCCGGGACATGGAACCATATATGGCACGTGATCAATGTATGATCTCAGCAGAGATCCGGGACATGGAACCATATATGGCACGTGATCAATGTATGATCTCAGCAGAGATCCGGGACATGGAACCATACATGGCACATGGCACTTCTAAGAGTCAGCTTCCATATCATATCAATGTATGATCTCAGCAGAGATCCGGGACATGGAACCATATATGGCACGTGATCAATGTATGATCTCAGCAGAGATCCGGGACATGGAACCATATATGGCACATGGCACTTCTAAGAGTCAGCTTCAATATTAGATCAATGTATGATCTCAGCAGAGATCCGGGACATGGAACCATAAATTGGCACGTGATCAAATGGTAATGATCTCAGCAGAGACCGTAACATTGGAACCATATATGGCACATGGCAATTCTAAGAGTCAGCTTCAATATCAAGATTCAATGTAATGATCTCAGCAGAGATCCGGGACATGGAACCAAAAATGGCACGTTGAAACTTCTAAGAGTCAGATTTCCATATCGGATCAATTTAAGATCTCAGCAGAGATCCGGGGACATGGAACCATATATTGCACATGGCACTTCTAAGAGTCAGCTTCAATATCAGATCAATGTAAGATCTCAGCAGAGATCCGGGACCTGGAACCATATATGGCACGATGATCAATGTATGATCTACAGCAGAGATCCGGGACATGGAAAACCATTTATGGGCACATGGCACTTCTACAGATTCAGCAACCATATCAGAACAATGTTTGATCTCATCAGAAGATCTCGGGACATGGAACCAAAAATGGCACGTGATCAATGTAAGATCTCAGCAGAGATCCGGGACATGGAACCATACATGACACATGGCACTTCCCAAGATTCATCTTCAATATTTAAGATCAATGTATGATCTCAAGCAGAGAATCCGGGGACATGGAACCATATATGGCACGTGTTCAATGTAAATGATCTCAGGCAGAGATCCGTGACATGGAACCATATATGGCACATGGCACTTCTAAGAGTCAGCTTCACTATCAGATCAATGTATTATCTCAGCAGAGATCCGGTACATGGAAACCATATATGGCAACGTGATCAATGTTATGATCTCAGCAGAGATCCGGGACATAGGGGGGGGGGGGGATTCTTAATAAAGTAAAAAAAACCGCATATATGGCACATGGCACTTCTAAGAGTCAGCTTCAATATCTATCATCAATGTAATGATCTCAGCATAGATCCGGGACATCGGTACCCCGTATTTAATGGCACGTGGCCCACTTCTAAGAGTCAGGTTTCCACCATATCGGATCAATTAATGATCTCACAGCATAGATCCTGGACATGGAACCATATATGGCACATGGCAATTCTAAGAGTCAGCTTCAAATATCAGGCTCATGTAGTATGATCTCAGCAGAGGATCCGGACATTGGAACCATATATGTCCCATGCAAACTTCTAAGAGTCATCTTTCAATATCAGATCAATGTAATGATCTCAGCATAGATCCGGGGGACATTGAACCATATATGTGGCACATGGCCCTCTAAGAGTCAGCTTTCCATTATTCGGATCAATGTATAGATCACAGCAGATATCCGGGACATGGAACCATATATGGCACTGATCAATGTTATGATCTGCAGCAGAGATCGGGACAAGGAACCATCATATGGCAAACGTTAGAGTCAAATGTAAGATCTCAGCCAGAGATCCTGGACAAAAAATGGAACCAAATCATGGCACGTGATCAATGTATGTTCTTAGCAGAGATAGGTGACATGGAACCATATATTGTCTACGTAGATCCAATGGTATGAATTCTCATGTATGATCTCAGCAGAGATCCGGGACATGGAACCATATATGGCACGTGATCAATGTATGATCTCAGCAGAGATCCGGGACATGGAACCATATATGGCACATGGCACTTCTAAGAGTCAGCTTCAATATCAGATCAATGTATGATCTCAGCAGAGATCCGGGACATGGAACCATATATGGCACGTGGAACTTCTAAGAGTCAGTTTCCATATCGGATCAATTTATGATCTCAGCAGAGATCCGGACATGGAACCATATATGGCACATGGCACTTCTAAGAGTCAGCTTCAATATCAGATCAATGTATGATCTCAGCAGAGATCTGGGATATGGAACCATATATGGCACGTGATCAATGTATGAATCTCAGCAGAGGGATCCGGGACATGGAACCATATATGGCACATGCACCTCTAAGAGATCAGCTTTCCATATCAGATCAATGTAATGATCTCCGCAGATATCCGGTACATGGACCCATATGCGGTACGTGATCAATGTATGATCTCAGCAGAGATCCGGGACATGGAACCATATATGGCACGTGATCAATGTATGATCTCAGCAGAGATCCGGGACATGGAACCATATATGGCACATGGCACTTCTAAGAGTCAGCTTCCATATCAGATCAATGTATGATCTCAGCAGAGTATCCGGGAACATGGAACCATAATATGGCACGTGATCAATGTATGATCAATATAGGAATCACACATTTTATAAATATTTTTGTGGTGGGTAGTTTTCTAATTTTTTTTAAATTTTGCAAGTCGGCGGCCTTATGCCTACTCTTTACGATTTCCAACTGCCGTGGGATTTTTAACGTGCGCAACTTTCACAGGGGACCTCCTATTTTTTCGCCCTTATCCGAGAAGGCTAGGAATCCGATCTCACTACCCAGGAGACCCGGGGGAAGTATGACATCATTTGGACCACTGGTTCTGAAAAAAAAAAATTCATAAATTATACTCCCTCAACTGGGAATCGAACCCGGTACCTCTAGAACTCGAGGTGGACACCATACCTCTTAGCCACTCCCACCCCATATATGATCTTCTACTGTCGCACCTTCAGTCTGCTACATGTATAAATAAGTATGGCCTATAGAACAAAATCTGTATAGAACAAAAGTTCGGCTCGTTAATAAAAGACAGAGAGACCTATTCGAGATAAGGATAAGAAGAGAAGGCAAATGATCTTCACTATGTAGTGATATCTAATGCATCACGATTACGGAACTATGTATCCCCGCGACATAAACTTATATCTTTAATATTTCGACAAAGAAAACAGCCCGCAACCTCCCAAGTGAAGGTTTTGCCTACGTGTAGATAATAATCTACAAAGTCTGTAATACTATGTTGTTCCGCCACTGCATGATTATACAATAGTATAATATTATACAATATTATGCGCAGACTGTTCAGTGTAGAAGTCTTTTCCAGTGTGAACTATCTCAAAGAAGTGCAATTACTGCTGTAAATACTTAAAAAGGACAGCACGAGTGATATACTTACTCAATAAATGTTTCATGCATCGATGACCTCTGTAACAATTTGTTTTATATGATGAGGTTTCTAACCATTTGCGCAACCATAATATTAGTCGACTCTTACGACACGCCTAAGAGATCAGTAGTTATATTCTTTGCGTATCTCCTAACAGATTCCCAAAAATTAGACGGGCAGCAGTCTCTGTACAATCCACAATATGTAATTATACACGCCCTCGAAACTTTATCTGCCATCTCTGAGAAATACCATAGAACAGAAGCTATGCTGCCACCAAGCATGTCGTAGACGTTGACAAAGGTGAGGTGAGCATGGGTTTGCAACATCATCATTTAAAACATATTGCTACAGAATCAGCAATAAAGTTGACTTCTATTGCAGGACACCTGCACTAAAATACTTTATGTGCCCTAGCAGCGTTGTTTCTATATCAAGTAGTTTGATGCGATGAGGTTGCTAGCCCTATTAACAACCTCGCCTTGCTCGCCGCACTGCACACATCTTCTCTCTCAGCTTGAGAGCAGCCACAACAGATTTCAAAAATAAATACAAGTATTGACAGAATTTTGTTATCAAGTATTCGACTTAAACACCTCCTGATATCATAGAGCTGGGTAGAATCGATTCTGTCACTAAGATTGTTTTGTTCAGTTTTTTTTTTTAACAATAGTTATCAAGTATTATCTATTCATACCGCCATTTTTTCCTACATCGAATTCGTTACTTCACCATGTTCCAATTTGTTATCTTATCCGTGTTTACGTTTCGGAATATCTTCTGCTGATTGGACATATTGTATCTGTCCTGTGTACCATGCTTGGGAAACGTGTACCTGATCTGGTGGCTTGATTCCTTTACCGAATGTGACGGCAATATTGGGTCGATCTCTTCTCCTCTCCTGCAGTAGTCAGTTACATTTTGTGTGAGTACTGATTACGTGAAAATGTTCGTGGTCGGAAAGTTTCTTTCTCTGCTGTCAAGAAGATATTTGGTATTTTCAAATCATCGTTCACTCCACTCCCTACAGTAATAAGTCGTCATGTTTGTTTGCCCGCTTGACCTTGTTCAGAGTAGGCAGATGATGCAACATTAATCGACAATCCTGTGATAAATATTCTCTTATACCAGGCCGCCTGTTTCACACGAAAAATCGCCCAGCGAATTTGTTTAATCGCTGATAAGGCGAGTGTAACTTTCTCGTCCAGATGGTAATACGACGAATTGTGTTTACCTGGGAGTGTCAGGCGATAAATTATCGACCTGCTGGCAAGCATTTGGCAAACTCGTCATGACATAATCGCTTCCTGTACGACTCATTACGAAGATATTACTTGAGATAAAAGTAAGAAGTTATTTGTAATCACTGACGAGAATAGTATGGAAATATCACTTCCATATTTGGAAGACATGGCCTTTGCATTAACGCACAGAAATTTCCTAGTGGAAATATTTTGAATTTACCCCACCAAAACACACAGGTTTTGAAGCGATTGGAGGGCATCCGAAAAATAGGAAGAACAAAATTCCTGATTGAACCCTACCTAAAGCGTAACAACGTACTGCGGAGGGGGAAGGGGGGGGGAGGGGAGAAAGCGAAGTGTAATTTAACCTGACACCTTAGCCAATTTAAAACACTGTGAAAATTCACCTCGCGCCACGAAGACAACCACACCTTGCCAGAGTTAAGAATAGCAGCAGATTTCATTTACCAGACGGGACCTTGTTTGAGCA
Organism: Oreohelix idahoensis; assembly: GCA_024509875.1. Classification (NCBI taxonomy): domain Eukaryota; kingdom Metazoa; phylum Mollusca; class Gastropoda; order Stylommatophora; family Oreohelicidae; genus Oreohelix; species Oreohelix idahoensis. The sequence continues at coordinate 20,610 of JAMPIV010001479.1, forward strand.
TTTTGAGGACTTAGAGCTCAGGAAAACTATACCATTTTAACACGGAAAACCGGAATCTGAGGAAACTGTAGCACAAAGTCAAAGTGGGAACGTATTGCTAAAATAACAACACCACAGACTACGTGTAAGAGGCATCGTCAAGCTGCCTCAAACTATTTCTCTGAGCCAGCAATCTGTGAGCCTAAAGATTGTTTTAAGTTGTACATTTTAAATTCTATATTTTGCATTATTAACATGTGAACTAATATGTATGTATTGACATGTGAATATTAATATGTGAAAATTGCTAGTGGATGTCTGTGACGGTATTGCCTCCCCTGCTTTGCAGTAGTGGTTCAACAGTGACCAAACTCAAGAGTATCTAATATAGGCTTCAATGGAGTCTATTTGTACACCAGATTACTCTTGGCAGAAATGTAGATAGAAGAGTAGTAAAGCTTCTATCACATGGGAGTCTTCACAAGAAATTCAGGTAAACGAAAACAATGCCGGCTGTCGCTAAGCATGTTAATTCTGTAACCTGCCGACCACTTTTGTGAAGAATTTAAGCACTTATTTATCAGCTCGTTAAGCCCCCACCCCTGATTTACTCAGTGGAATTCTCTTATTCAAGTATAGCTCTGTTTAGAATGTGTGTAGTAATTGACTGAGACAAACATGCAGTAACTTTAAAATGATCAAATTGAAGTTAAATTTGTAACATTACAAATAACAAAACTTAATCATCACTTTAGTTTTAACAGTTTGAAAATAATTTGAATAGTTATGGATAAAGAAAAGCTATCATCCTCGTATTTGGGGATTGCGAAAAGGGTAAGAAAGTTCAGATGGCAGCATATATTTGAACTTAGCTGCCAATGACTGTTCTGTCTTTTCACACTGATCACTCGTCTCTGGTCAAGGTTGTCAAGGAAAGTCTACACAGTGTCCTGTGACTTAAAGCGTAGGCCACTGATCCCGTCTTCTTCCAGAAATAGTACGTTCTGCTGGTACCACCAATAAGCCAATCCTGGCTACAGACTTGTCGCACAGATGAATAAAAGAGACGAATCGTTCTCTTATAACACGTGTCTGAGATTTCTTTTAATTTCAACATAGATTGCCCCTTCTGACTCCGTGTTTCTTCAATTTCCTAGTCCCGGTTGTTCCTTATTAAAATTTGAAAGAGATTTCCTGTGCTTTATAAGTCTTATCTGGTTCTCCAATAAAAGGTCCGGATAACAATTAGGAATTATGAATCTAGTTCTTCCTCTGGCGAAGGTCTGATGTCTTGGCGAGCGTGCAAATCACAGAGAAATAAAACTGTGAAATTGTCAGCCTATATTCCCTCCAGTGATGTTATGAATCTAATCAGAAAGATCCAATCATTTCAAATCATGCAGGATAGGCTGTGATATTTCAAAATAGTCCCACGTGAAATAAGGTGCGTGCCTGCAAAGGTCACGTATTACCATATATGGACATCTGATGCCTTGTATACACTCTTACAAACACATTTGTAGACTCATATTGTCTAAAATGTAATAAATCCATGATTACTTTTTAACCAAGGACCGGAAGCAATTACATCACATTTGTCTGCCCACATGTGACACACAGACAGTAATCTCGTTATCTGTCGTATGAGTGCGCAAACCCCGGGTCTTATCGGTGAATTAAGCCGATAGCGTAGACCGATGTAAGTTTTAGTCGGCCGCGCCTATAACCACAAATCTGGGTAGCACTCCTTGCAAATGTGATATTTATCACCTACAGGGTGATTTGATAAAATCAGATATCTGCTACTTAGCAGAAAAATAAATAAATAAAGAAAGAAAGAAAGAAAGAAAAGTGCGATAATTGACAGCACCTAATAGAAATCAGTACCACAAATGTACCGATACTGCCGGAGAGAACCAAAGATCGATAGAGGTCGCCCCGTTTCGTCACAATGTCCAAGTCATTTGAGGCTGGCAACCTCGGCATATAGAATGATGATTTCATGAACCACCCCTGCCAGGGCTGGTGACTGCTTTATTGTAAGTTTCTTACCGAGAACCAAAAGCAGAGGTAGTCCCAAATTCCATATGGAGCAGAAAGGGAATGATGAAAGAAATGATGTACATACTTATTATAATATTAACATTTTCAACCAGTGCTGTTGTAAATGAAAACATCAAACAATCAATCAATACCCTTTAGCTCCCCGAGGAGCATAGGCCTTCAACAAACACATGCCACGCCTTCCTGTCCTGTGCTATCGGCTGAAGTTCTTTCCATGTTTTCCTCATCATTTTCACCTCTGCATCCAGTTCTCTTTTCCGTGGGTTTTTGGTCTACTTCTGCCTCTCTTTCCCTGTGGATTCCAGAACAAGGACTGCCTTGTAATGCTATCAACAGGTCTCCTCAATGTGTGTTCTATCCATCGCCAGCGTCTTCTTCTCAACTGTTGTTCCACTGGCACTTGTCTGGTTCTTGTCATCAATTCCACATTTGTGACTTTCTCATACCATTTAAGTCCTTCTATTCTACGCAAGCACCCGTTTATAAAAGTCTGAATCTTTTTCGTTGTTGTTTTTGCTGCTCTCCATGTCTCAGAGCCATACACTAGGACTGACTTGACATTTGAGTTGAAGATTCTTATTTTCGTGTTGGACTTGATCTCTCTTGTTCTCCAAATGCTTCCCAATGCAATGAAAGCCCCTCTTGCTTTTTGTATTCATATTTTGATATCACTGTCTGACCCTCCAACTCTATGTTACTGCCAAGATATGTGTAAGATTCTACAACCTTTAGTGGTGTTTCTTCAAGTTCAACCTTGTTATCATTTCTTGCATTTATTCACATAATCTGTGTCTTTTCCCTGTGCATTTTCAGGCCCACTTGTTGTGACCCCTCATCGAGAATTTTCATTTTCTCTTGCATCTGATTATGGTTATGGGACAGAAGAGCCAAGTCATCTGCAAAATCCAGATCATCAAGCTGTTTAGTCAGATTCCACTGGATTCCATTTCTGTTGTGTGATAACCCAATCTATTGCTAGTAAGACAAGAACTAGAGACAAGAGGCATCCCTGTCTCACTCCCGTTCTAATACTAAACGGTTCTGTAAGATGTCCTTCATGAAGAACTCTGCATGTCATATCTTCATAGTTCTTCCTCATTAAGTTAATGATCTTCATGGGAACTCCATAATGCCTCATCAATTTCCAAAGTGATTCTCTGTTTACATTGTCAAATGCCTTTTCATAGTCCACAAATCCGACGTATAACAGTCAATTCCATTCCAGACTTTGTTTAACTATTATTCTCAATGTGGCTATCTGGTCTGTACAAGATCTGTTTTGTCAAAAACCAGCTTGTTCATCTCTCAGTTGCTTGTCTATGGACTCTTTTAATCTCTCAAGGATGATTATGTTTAATACTTTTCCTGGCACTGATAGTAACATTATACTTGTAATTTGTGCACTCTTGTAAATTTCTCTTCTTAGGCAACTTGACCAGATAACATTCCTTCCATTCTGCTGGTACTTCCTCTCTCTCCCAGACTTTGCCAAGTAGTTTGTATAATATATCTGTAGAGGAATCAATATCTAAATGAAAACATATTCAATCTATATTATTACCCTTTTCAACCAATGTAAAGTTAAACATTGATCAATTCAATTTAAATGTAAAGAAAGTTTTCACTCAATGGAAGAGAGAGCGCCAGACTATTCTATCGGCTGTCTTCCTGCTGGCCTGGTTCCATTCTAGTCCTCGGTCCTTCAGAGATTGTCTAATTTTGTCCTCCCAGCGGACTCTGGGTCGTCCTGGAGGTCTCGATTCCTGGCTCTTAGTTTCCCATGCTTGTCATGGTAGCCGATCTTCTCCCATTCTGCAGACATGGCAAAACCATCTTAGTTGGGACTGTTCTACTTTGGTCTGCAGGGTGTTGGATTTTAGGCCTTGACGTATCGTTTGGTTGTGGACCATGTCTCTTCATGTTACTTCAACCACCTTCCTCATATACCTCATTTCTGAGGTTTGGATCTGGCTTTTGTGGGTTGTAGTCATTGCCCATGACTCGCATCCACACGTCAAGACTGGGACATAGGTGGAGCGGTTTACAGCCATCTTCGTTTTCTTACCAACCTCTCTTGTTGAGGAATCCGCGATTTATGGCCTGAAAAAGTCTCCCAGCTGCTGCTTAAGATTAATTCTCATCGAGGGTAAAGTTCTGAGATAGATGGGATGGTGGAATAGGAAGAGGGGGACACATAAGTATGTGTCGGAAAACGCAATACTCAAGAGGGTATTTGTTCTCTTCTTTTGTGACACTACTCGGTGGTACCAACTGAGGGTACTGTATCTGGAACAAGTGAGGGTATAAGTGGCCTGAAGTTGACGCTAGACACCATCATCAGACGAGTCTTAGAGACGCGGGACTAGCTTTGTAGTTACTCCCTGACACTTCTTGGATCGTGGTACTACTTTCAAACTTGACCAGTGACGAGTGTGATCCAGTCATCCATCTACAAAGACCCAAACACCAGCTGGAGCAGAAACTCATTGGCAGCTAAGTAGAAACATAAAAGCTGCCAAGTGAACTATCCAATTTTAACTCCATAACATCACTCGATGATTATTGTTTGTTAAAGAATTATTCATTTTTATAACTGTTAAAACATAATTGATTATTAAATTTGTTACTTGTATAAAGACAAATCTTAAGTTGATTTAATCACTGTTAATGAGCTATATCCGTATGTCTCAGACCATGTCTTAAATACACTTAAACAGAACTAATAATAAGAGGAATTTCGCTGAATTAACTCAGCGGGGGCTTGAACGAACTAACGAATTATAAGATAACCCCATCCTTCACAAAATTTGACGGCAGATACTAGAGTTAACATTTGCTCAGCCAATGCAGAATTGTTCTCGCTTTCTAATATCTTGTGAACACACCATTGAGGTAGAAGCATCATTATCCTTCTAGCTACAACTCTGTCAAGAGTAATCTTGTGCGAAGGTAGACACCTTTGAAGACCCAAATTAGTTACTCTTGAGTTCTGGCCACTACTGCAAAGCTAAGGGGAAGCAACCCGTGACACTGAAGAAAACTTTGGCTGAGCATTATGCTTTCTGAAGTGTTTCCACTGCAAATTGAAAGATTAAATGAGAAAATTATGACCACATCTGTCATCTGATTTCGTCGTTTACCTGTTCACACGTTTATATTTAATATGTAACCAGTAAATAGTTTCTCATAGTGTACCGTCAAGACAAGAAACAGTAAATAGTTTGTCATAGTGTACCATCAAAACAATAAACAGTAAATAGTTTGTCATAGTGTACCATCAAAACAATAAACAGTAAATAGTTTATCAGAGTGCACGAGCAAGAACAAAATCAGAATCTTTAACTCAAATGTCAAGTCAGTCTTGCTGTATGGCTCAGAGACATAGCATGTCTCAAAGAGTATCCCCTCCAAGCTACAGACATTTGTAAATAGATGTCTCCGACGGGATCCTTCGTATAAGATGGCCAGATGTAATAACAAATATAGAGCTAAAGAAAAGATGCGGGCAACAGCCAATACAAACAGAAATTAAGGTAAGAAAGTGGGGATGGATAGGACATACACTCAGAAGAGAAAAATCAAGCACAGCCAGAGTTGCCCTTGACTGGAACCCACAGGGGAAAAGAAGAGTCGGGAGGCCAAAGAGAACTTGGAGAAGAACTGTTGAAGAGGAAGCTAGGGCAATTGGAATGACTTGGGCACAGCTGAAAAAGACAGCCCAGAATAGAAATCGATGGAGAGCAACTGTTTCAGCCCTATATTCCACAGGGAACGAAAAGGAATGATGATGATGACAATCAAGATGGTCCAAAGTGTACCATCAAGACAAGAGACAAGAAATAGTTTATCTGAGTGTACCATCAAGACAAGAGACAAGAAATAGTTTATCAAAGTGTACCATCAAGACAAGAGACAAGAAATAGTTTATCTGAGTGTACCATCAAGACAAGAGACAAGAAATAGTTTATCTGAGTGTACCATCAAGACAAGAGACAAGAAATAGTTTATCAAAGTGTACCATCAAGACAAGAGACAAGAAATAGTTTATCAAAGTGTACCATCAAGACAAGAGACAAGAAATAGTTTATCTGAGTGTACCATCAAGACAAGAGACAAGAAATAGTTTATCTGAGTGTACCATCAAGACAAGAGACAAGAAATAGTTTATCTGAGTGTACCATCAAGACAAGAGACAAGAAATAGTTTATCAGAGTGTACCATAAAGACAAGAGACAAGAAATAGTTTATCAGAGTGTACCATCAAGACAGTAGACAAGAAATAGTTTATCAATGTGTACCATCAAGACAAGAGACAAGAAATAGTTTATCAAAGTGTACCTTCAAGACAAGAGACAAGAAATAGTTTATCAACGTGTACCATCAAGACAAGAGACAAGAAATAGTTTATCTGAGTGTACCATCAAGACAAGAGACAAGAAATAGTTTATCTGAGTGTACCATCAAGACAAGAGACAAGAAATAGTTTATCTGAGTGTACCATCAAGACAAGAGACAAGAAATAGTTTATCAGAGTGTACCATCGAGACAAGAAATAGTTTATCAATGTGTACCATCAAGACAAGAGACTTACTTACTTACTTACTTAGTCGTTCCCCTTCTACCGTGAGGTGTAGAGGTTTGGAAGAGAGAGCGCCAGACCATTCTATCAGCTGTCTTCTTCCTGGCCTGGTTCCATTCTAGTCCTCGGTCCTTCAAAGATTGTCTAATGTTGTCCTCCCAGCGAACTCTGGGTCGTCCTGGAGGTCTGGATCCCTGGCTCTTTGTTTCCCATGCTTGTCGTGGTAGCCGATCTTCTCCCATTCTGCAGACATGGCCAAACCATCTTAGTTGGGACTGTTCTATTTGGGTCTGCAGCGGATGGGATTTCAGGCCTTGACGTATCGTCTGGTTGCGGACCATGTCTCTTCTTGTTACTTCAACCACTTTCCCCAGATACCTCATTTCTGAGGTTTGGATCTGGCTTTTGTGGGTTGTAGTCATTGCCCACGACTCGCATCCATATGTCAAAACTGGGACATAGGTGGAGCGGTATACAGCCATCTTCGTTTTCTTACCAACCTCTTTCTTGCTGAGGAATCCACGATTTATGGCCTGAAAAAGTCTCCCAGCCGCTGCTTTTCGAGTGGCCAACTCTTCTTTGATGCCTCCCTTTCGGTCTATAATAGCTCCGAGATATTTAAAGTGGTCGACCTGCTCCAGGACCTGTTCTCCCAACTTAATCTGATGTTTTCTTTCTTCTCGTGATATCACCATGGATTTTGTTTTAGAGCTGCTTATGACCATCCCTCTCTTCTCCAGCTCTTCCTTCCAGACTTGCAGGTTGGATTGGAGATGTGCCTCTGATTTAGCAATCAGGGCAACATCATCAGCAAATGCCAGCTCCGAAATATAGACCTGTCTCATCTCCCAGTACCCCACTGAATACTTTCTTGTTCTCTCCTTACATGCCTTGATGACATCGTCCATGAGGAGTATGAAAAGATAAGGTGACAGGATATCACCTTGTCTTACACCAGTGGTGGTCCTGAACTCTTCTGACTTATGGTTTGCTGTCCTCACATAATTTCTGCAAGACTTGTAGAAGCTCTGTATAGCATGAATCAGAGGTGCTGGAATATTCTTCCTTGCCAAACAGTCCCAAAGTTTGCTCCAGGGGACTCTGTCAAACGCCTTTTCCAGATCTATGAAACAAAGATGGATCTCACTCTTATACTCAAGGGCCTTTTCACTCAGCTGTCTGAGTGTGAAGATTAGGTCTTGAGTACTTCGGTTTGCTCGGAATCCGCACTGGACCTCATCCAATTGTGGCTCAGCTAGGCGTCGGAGTCTCTGCTCTAGGATTCTAGAGTAGATTTTACCAGGGACACTGAGAAGGGATATGCCTCTATGGTTTCCACATTGTCGATTGTCACCCTTTTTGAAAATTGGTGTTATGATGGCAATCTCCCAATCCTTTGGTATGGTCTTGTTGCACCATGCTGCCTGTAGGACCTTTAAGAGTAATAGGTCGCCTGATGCTCCCATGTACTTAACCATTTCTGGTGTTATACCATCATGCCCTGCTGCTTTGCCCATCTTGATTTTCTCTAGTGCTGCCCTCAGTTCTTCCATCTTTATGTCATCTTCACCATCATTGGTTTTCTCTTCTGTGCTAGTGGTTATCATTTCTGTTGCTTCACCATGCTCACCATCCAGGAGTTCTGAGAAATATTCTTTCCATCTTTCCATTACTTCCTTCGGGGCAGTAAGCAATTTGCCTTGCTTGTCCTTTATAAATTTGAGAGGGCATTGTTTTTCCTTCCTCATGTTCTTTAGGGTCTTATAGAACAATTTCTGGTTTTCTTGTGCATCTTTTTTCTAGCTTTTCTCCAAATTCTTCCCAGGACTTCTGTTTTGCTGCTAGCACTTTGTTCTTTGCTTCTGTTCTGAGTATCACATATTCTCTATATTTTTCCATTTGTCCTGTTGTGTTTTTAGCTCCTAAGTATTGTTTCCATGCCATTTTCTTTTCTCTTATTTTCTCTTTGACTTCCTCTGTCCACCAAGGTGTCCTCTTTCTCTGGTTCCCACGTAGGACTTCACCGCATGCTTCTGCAGCAGCTGTCTTTATGATATCCTTGAATTTATTCCAGAGGGTTGACAAGAAACAAGAAATAGTTTATCAATGTGTACCATCAAGACAAGAGACAAGAAATAGTTTATCAATGTGTACCATCAAGACAAGAGACAAGAAATAGTTTATCTGAGTGTACCATCGAGACAAGAGACAAGAAATAGTTTATCTGAGTGTACCATCAAGACAAGAGACAAGAAATAGTTTATCTGAGTGTACCATCAAGACAAGAGACAAGAAATAGTTTATCAGAGTGTACCATCAAGACAAGAGACAAGAAATAGTTTATCAGAGTGTACCATAAAGACAAGAGACAAGAAATAGTTTATCAGAGTGTACCATCAAGACAGTAGACAAGAAATAGTTTATCAATGTGTACCATCAAGACAAGAGACAAGAAATAGTTTATCAAAGTGTACCATCAAGACAAGAGACAAGAAATAGTTTATCAACGTGTACCATCAAGACAAGAGACAAGAAATAGTTTATCTGAGTGTACCATCAAGACAAGAGACAAGAAATAGTTTATCTGAGTGTACCATCAAGACAAGAGACAAGAAATAGTTTATCTGAGTGTACCATCAAGACAAGAGACAAGAAATAGTTTATCAGAGTGTACCATCAAGACAGTAGACAAGAAATAGTTTATCAATGTGTACCATCAAGACAAGAGACAAGAAATAGTTTATCAAAGTGTACCATCAAGACAAGAGACAAGAAATAGTTTATCAACGTGTACCATCAAGACAAGAGACAAGAAATAGTTTATCTGAGTGTACCATCAAGACAAGAGACAAGAAATAGTTTATCTGAGTGTACCATCAAGACAAGAGACAAGAAATAGTTTATCTGAGTGTACCATCAAGACAAGAGACAAGAAATAGTTTATCTGAGTGTACCATCAAGACAAGAGACAAGATATAGTTTATCAGAGTGTACCATCAAGACAAGAGACAAGAAATAGTTTATCAGAGTGTACCATAAAGACAAGAGACAAGAAATAGTTTATCAGAGTGTACCATCAAGACAGTAGACAAGAAATAGTTTATCAATATGTACCATCAAGACAAGAGACAAGAAATAGTTTATCAAAGTGTACCATCAAGACAAGAGACAAGAAATAGTTTATCAACGTGTACCATCAAGACAAGAGACAAGAAATAGTTTATCTGAGTGTACCATCAAGACAAGGGACAAGAAATAGTTTATCTGAGTGTACCATCAAGACAAGAGACAAGAAATAGTTTATCTGAGTGTACCATCAAGACAAGAGACAAGAAATAGTTTATCAGAGTGTACCATCAAGACAGTAGACAAGAAATAGTTTATCAATGTGTACCATCAAGACAAGAGACAAGAAATAGTTTATCAAAGTGTACCATCAAGACAAGAGACAAGAAATAGTTTATCTGAGTGTACCATCAAGACAAGAGACAAGAAATAGTTTATCAAAGTGTACCATCAAGACAAGAGACAAGAAATAGTTTATCTGAGTGTACCATCAAGACAAGAGACAAGAAATAGTTTATCTGAGTGTACCATCAAGACAAGAGACAAGAAATAGTTTATCTGAGTGTACCATCAAGACAAGAGACAAGAAATAGTTTATCAGAGTGTACCATCAAGACAAGAGACAAGAAATAGTTTATTAGAGTGTACCATCAAGACAAGAGACAAGAAATAGTTTATCAACGTGTACCATCAAGACAAGAGACAAGAAATAGTGTATCTGAGTGTACCATCAAGACAAGAGACAAGAAATAGTTTATCTGAGTGTACCATCAAGACAAGAGACAAGAAATAGTTTATCAAAGTGTACCATCAAGACAAGAGACAAGAAATAGTTTATCAGAGTGTACCATCAAGACAAGAGACAAGAAATAGTTTATCAAAGTGTACCATCAAGACAAGAGACAAGAAATAGTTTATCAAAGTGTACCATCAAGACAAGAGACAAGAAATAGTTCATCAAAGTGTACCATCAAGACAAGAGACAAGAAATAGTTTATCTGAGTGTACCATCAAGACAAGAGACAAGAAATAGTTTATCTGAGTGTACCATCAAGACAAGAGACAAGAAATAGTTTATCAAAGTGTACCATCAAGACAAGAGACAAGAAATAGTTTATCAGAGTGTACCATAAAGACAAGAGACAAGAAATAGTTTATCAGAGTGTACCATCAAGACAGTAGACAAGAAATAGTTTATCAATGTGTACCATCAAGACAAGAGACAAGAAATAGTTTATCAAAGTGTACCATCAAGACAAGAGACAAGAAATAGTTTATCAAAGTGTACCATCAAGACAAGAGACAAGAAATAGTTTATCTGAGTGTACCATCAAGACAAGAGACAAGAAATAGTTTATCTGAGTGTACCATCAAGACAAGAGACAAGAAATAGTTTATCTGAGTGTACCATCAAGACAAGAGACAAGAAATAGTTTATCAAAGTGTACCATCAAGACAAGAGACAAGAAATAGTTTATCAGAGTGTACCATAAAGACAAGAGACAAGAAATAGTTTATCAGAGTGTACCATCAAGACAGTAGACAAGAAATAGTTTATCAATGTGTACCATCAAGACAAGAGACAAGAAATAGTTTATCAAAGTGTACCATCAAGACAAGAGACAAGAAATAGTTTATCAGAGTGTACCATCAAGACAAGAGACAAGAAATAGTTTATCAAAGTGTACCATCAAGACAAGAGACAAGAAATAGTTTATCAAAGTGTACCATCAAGACAAGAGACAAGAAATAGTTTATCAAAGTGTACCATCAAGACAAGAGACAAGAAATAGTTTATCTGAGTGTACCATCAAGACAAGAGACAAGAAATAGTTTATCTGAGTGTACCATCAAGACAAGAGACAAGAAATAGTTTATCTGAGTGTACCATCAAGACAAGAGACAAGAAATAGTTTATCTGAGTGCACCATCAAGACAAGAGACAAGAAATAGTTTATCAGAGTGTACCATAAAGACAAGAGACAAGAAATAGTTTATCAGAGTGTACCATAAAGACAAGAGACAAGAAATAGTTTATCAGAGTGTACCATCAAGACAGTAGACAAGAAATAGTTTATCAAAGTGTACCATCAAGACAAGAGACAAGAAATAGTTTATCAGAGTGTACCATCAAGACAAGAGACAGGAAATAGTTCATCAAAGTGTACCTTCAAGACAAGAGACAAGAAATATTTATCAGAGTGTACCATCAAGACAAGAGAAATGGAAATATTTATCAGAGTGTACCATCAAGACAAGAGACATGAAATATTTATCAGAGTGAACCATCAAGACAAGAGACGTGAAATATTTATCAGAGTGAACCATCAAGACAAGAGACATGAAATATTTATCAGAGTGAACCATCAAGACAAGAGACAAGAAATAGTTTATCAGAGTGTACCATCAAGACAAGAGACATGAAATATTTATCAGAGTGTACCATCAAGACAAGAGACATGAAATATTTATCAGAGTGTACCATCAAGACAAGAGACATGAAATATTTATCAGAGTGAACCATCAAGACAAGAGACAGAAATGGGCCCTGAAGGCAAGAGACAAGATAACAGATAGAGGACTTTGGTTCATTCGTTGGTACAGCATTGACTGTCAGTGCTATCACTGTCAATAGTTGTCGTCGCGATCAATGAAGTTCGAAGAGTTATCCCACAACGATGTCTTAAATTATCAAATATTCAAAATGTTCCTGTTTTTCAGTGACATGTGTTGAGAGATGTTCTTCATAACTTCTCACCCACTCGCCAAACACTTCAGTATGTTTATAATTAACGATGTCGTTGCTACCATCATCACTACCACTGTTATTATAGTCTTCACTATTGGCCTCGTTATCATCCCCATCATTATTCTTACAGTAAGCGTCATCATTACCAGTATTTATCATCATGAATATTATTATCGTTAACAACACTATTATCACCATGATCAACAACTTTATCAACATCAACCTGGTTATCATCATCACCAACTTTATCATCATAATTAACTACACCGTTATCATCGTCACCATTAAGCCCTTTATCGTAATTCACCAATGTCACCATCATTATCATCAGTACTACCACAATCGTCATAATCAATACCTTCATTTTAATTATCGACATCATCAGTATTATCATCAATTTGAACAGATACCTAATAGAACGGCTTCGTGCAATATACAGCGAACGTAGAGCTGCCTCAGCTACATCACACACCAGGTACTCTCTCCAACCCTCAACCAGCCGCAATAACAACAACAACACTAGCAACGATTGGCAGTCGCAGCATGACAAAGCCAGCACGAATCAAATCCTGCACACACATTTCCCAGACCTGAGGGTAAGTACTCACTCACAAAGTTTACAATACTGTTGGTGGTGCTAGTTTATGGTAGTCGGTGTTTATGTCGCTGACGGGTGAAACATTGTCCGCCACGAATGTAGGCTTCATGTCAGCAGCAGACAACATTACCTTGACTAACCACCTTATGTGAGTAACTGTATGACAATTAGACCTGATCTTCCAACTGATTCTCAGCTAATTGGGTCCGAAACATTCCGTGTATTACCACAGGCCAACAGGGAAGCAAAGATTAGTGACCATGTAACCTACCAAACTTGTCGTAAAAGGCGACTAAAGAAGGTTGGGAGTGGGATCGGCTACACAATCCAATAGAAACTAAAAGCTAAGAAAGGACGTCAACGAAAATGAACAAGTTATTCAAAACAGAAATGAGAATACGGACTGCAAGAGAAATGTTCATTGTGTTGACAAGTAATGGACAAACGGAAATGATAATACGGACTGCAGGAGAAATGTTTATTGTGTTGACAAGTAATGGACAAACGGAAATGATAATACGGACTGCAGGAGAAATGTTTATTGTGTTGACAAGTAATGGACAAACGGAAATGATAATACGGACTGCAGGAGAAATGTTTATTGTGTTGACAAGTAATGGACAAACGGAAATGATAATACGGACTGCAGGAGAAATGTTTATTGTGTTGACAAGTAATGGACAAACGGAAATGATAATACGGACTGCAGGAGAAATGTTTATTGTGTTGACAAGTAATGGACAAACGGAAATGATAATACGGACTGCAGGAGAAATGTTTATTGTGTTGACAAGTAATGGACAAACGGAAATGATAATACGGACTGCAGGAGAAATGTTTATTGTGTTGATAAGTAATGGACAAACGGAAATGAGAATACGGACTGCAGGAGAAATGTTTATTGTGTTGACAAGTAATGGACAAACGGAAATGATAAATACACGGACTGCAGGAGAAATGTTTATTGTGTTGACAAGTAATGGACAAACGGAAATGATAATACGGACTGCAGGAGAAATGTTTATTGTGTTGACAAGTAATGGACAAACGGAAATGATAATACGGACTGCAAGAGAAATGTTCATTGTGTTGACAAGTAATGGACAAACGGAAATGATAATACGGACTGCAAGAGAAATGTTCATTGTGTTGACAAGTAATGGACAAACGGAAATGATAATACGGACTGCAGGAGAAATGTTTATTGTGTTGACAAGTAATGGACAAACGGAAATGATAATACGGACTGCAGGAGAAATGTTTATTGTGTTGACAAGTAATGGACAAACGGAAATGATAATACGGACTGCAGGAGAAATGTTTATTGTGTTGACAAGTAATGGACAAACGGAAATGATAATACGGACTGCAGGAGAAATGTTTATTGTGTTGATAAGTAATGGACAAACGGAAATGAGAATACGGACTGCAGGAGAAATGTTTATTGTGTTGACAAGTAATGGACAAACGGAAATGATAATACGGACTGCAGGAGAAATGTTTATTGTGTTGACAAGTAATGGACAAACGGAAATGATAATACGGACTGCAGGAGAAATGTTTATTGTGTTGATAAGTAATGGACAAACGGAAATGAGAATACGGACTGCAGGAGAAATGTTTATTGTGTTGACAAGTAATGGACAAACGGAAATGATAATACGGACTGCAGGAGAAATGTTTATTGTGTTGATAAGTAATGGACAAACGGAAATGAGAATACGGACTGCAGGAGAAGTGTTTATTGTGTTGACAAGTAATGGACAAACGGAAATGAGAATACGGACTGCAGGAGAAGTGTTTATTGTGTTGATAAGTAATGGACAAACGGAAATGATAATACGGACTGCAGGAGAAGTGTTTATTGTGTTGACAAGTAATGGACAAACGGAAATGAGAATACGGACTGCAGGAGAAGTGTTTATTGTGTTGACAAGTAATGGACAAACGGAAATGAGAATACGGACTGCAGGAGAAGTGTTTATTGTGTTGATAAGTAATGGAAAAACGGAAATGATAATACGGACTGCAGGAGAAATGTTTATTGTGTTGATAAGTAATGGACAAACGGAAATGATAATACGGACTGCAGGAGAAGTGTTTATTGTGTTGATAAGTAATGGACAAACGGAAATGATAATACGGACTGCAAGAGAAGTGTTCATTGTGTTGACAAGTAATGGACAAACGGAAATGATAATACGGACTGCAGGAGAAATGTTTATTGTGTTGATAAGTAATGGACAAACGGAAATGATAATACGGACTGCAGGAGAAGTGTTTATTGTGTTGATAAGTAATGGACAAACGGAAATGATAATACGGACTGCAAGAGAAGTGTTCATTGTGTTGACAAGTAATGGACAAACGGAAATGATAATACGGACTGCAGGAGAAGTGTTTATTGTGTTGATAAGTAATGGACAAACGGAAATGATAATACGGACTGCAGGAGAAATGTTTATTGTGTTGATAAGTAATGGACAAACGGAAATGAGAATACGGACTGCAGGAGAAATGTTTATTGTGTTGATAAGTAATGGACAAACGGAAATGAGAATATGGACTGCAGGAGAAGTGTTCATTGTGTTGATAAGTAATGGACAAACGGAAATGATAATACGGACTGCAGGAGAAGTGTTTATTGTGTTGATAAGTAATGGACAAACGGAAATGAGAATATGGACTGCAGGAGAAGTGTTTATTGTGTTGATAAGTAATGGACAAACGGAAATGAGAATACGGACTGCAGGAGAAGTGTTCATTGTGTTGATAAGTAATGGACAAACGGAAATGATAATACGGACTGCAGGAGAAGTGTTTATTGTGTTGATAAGTAATGGACAAACGGAAATGAGAATATGGACTGCAGGAGAAATGTTTATTGTGTTGACAAGTAATGGACAAACGGAAATGATAATACGGACTGCAGGAGAAGTGTTTATTGTGTTGATAAGTAATGGACAAACGGAAATGAGAATATGGACTGCAGGAGAAATGTTTATTGTGTTGACAAGTAATGGACAAACAGAAATGAGAATATGGACTGCAGGAGAAGTGTTTATTGTGTTGATAAGTAATGGACAAACGGAAATGAGAATATGGACTGCAGGAGAAGTGTTTATTGTGTTGACAAGTAATGGACAAACGGAAATGATAATACGGACTGCAGGAGAAGTGTTTATTGTGTTGATAAGTAATGGACAAACGGAAATGAGAATATGGACTGCAGGAGAAATGTTTATTGTGTTGACAAGTAATGGACAAACGGAAATGATAATACGGACTGCAGGAGAAGTGTTTATTGTGTTGATAAGTAATGGACAAACGGAAATGAGAATATGGACTGCAGGAGAAATGTTTATTGTGTTGACAAGTAATGGACAAACGGAAATGATAATACGGACTGCAGGAGAAGTGTTTATTGTGTTGATAAGTAATGGACAAACGGAAATGAGAATATGGACTGCAGGAGAAGTGTTTATTGTGTTGATAAGTAATGGACAAACGGAAATGAGAATATGGACTGCAGGAGAAGTGTTTATTGTGTTGATAAGTAATGGACAAACGGAAATGAGAATATGGACTGCAGGAGAAGTGTTTATTGTGTTGATAAGTAATGGACAAACGGAAATGAGAATATGGACTGCAGGAGAAGTGTTTATTGTGTTGATAAGTAATGGACAAACGGAAATGAGAATATGGACTGCAGGAGAAGTGTTTATTGTGTTGATAAGTAATGGACAAACAGAAATGAGAATACGGACTGCAGGAGAAGTGTTTATTGTGTTGATAAGTAATGGACAAACGGAAATGAGAATATGGACTGCAGGAGAAGTGTTTATTGTGTTGATAAGTAATGGACAAACGGAAATGAGAATACGGACTGCAGGAGAAGTGTTTATTGTGTTGATAAGTAATGGACAAACGGAAATGAGAATATGGACTGCAGGAGAAGTGTTTATTGTGTTGACAAGTAATGGACAAACGGAAATGAGAATATGGACTGCAAGAGAAGTGTTTATTGTGTTGATAAGTAATGGACAAACGGAAATGAGAATATGGACTGCAAGAGAAGTGTTTATTGTGTTGACAAGTAATGGACAAACGGAAATGAGAATACGGACTGCAGGAGAAGTGTTTATTGTGTTGATAAGTAATGGACAAACGGAAATGAGAATATGGACTGCAAGAGAAGTGTTTATTGTGTTGATAAGTAATGGACAAACGGAAATGAGAATATGGACTGCAGGAGAAGTGTTTATTGTGTTGATAAGTAATGGACAAACGGAAATGAGAATATGGACTGCAAGAGAAGTGTTTATTGTGTTGACAAGTAATGGACAAACGGAAATGAGAATACGGACTGCAGGAGAAATGTTTATTGTGTTGACAAGTAATGGACAAACGGAAATGAGAATATGGACTGCAAGAGAAGTGTTTATTGTGTTGACAAGTAATGGACAAACGGAAATGAGAATACGGACTGCAGGAGAAATGTTTATTGTGTTGACAAGTAATGGACAAACAGAAATGTGAATACGGACTGCAGGAGAAATGTTTATTGTGTTGACAAGTAATGGACAAACAGAAATGAGAATACGGACTGCAGGAGAAATGTTTATTGTGTTGACTAGTATATGGAAATCAACAGAAATCAAGTCCAACACTAAAATCTCAATCTTCAACTCAAATGTCAAGTCAGTCTTGTTGCGTGTTTCAGAAAATTGAAGGACGACTTAAAAAAAAAAAAAAAGGCAAGCAGAGAAGTTACAGGTTTTCATAAATGAGTGATTGCATAGAATAGAAGGGTTGAAATGGTGAGGCAAGCTCAAGAATGTGGAACTGATGATAAGAGCCAGGCAAAAGCTAGTGGAATAAAAGATGAAACAAGGTCACAAATGTGGAACTGGTGATAAGAGCCAGGCAAAAGCTAGTGGAATAAAAGACGAGACAAGGTCACAAATGTGGAACTGATGATAAGAGCCAGGCAAAAGCTAGTGGAATAAAAGATGAGACAAGGTCACAAATGTGGAACTGATGATAAGAGCCAGGCACAAGCTAGTGGAATAAAAGATGAGACAAGGTCACAAATGTGGAACTGGTGATAAGAGCCAGGCAAAAGCTAGTGGAATAAAAGACGAGACAAGGTCACAAATGTGGAACTGATGATAAGAGCCAGGCAAAAGCTAGTGGAATAAAAGACGAGACAAGGTCACAAATGTGGAACTGATGATAAGAGCCAGGCAAAAGCTAGTGGAATAAAAGATGAGACAAGGTCACAAATGCGGAAGTGATAATAATTAGAGCCAGGCACAAGCTAGTGGAATAAAAGATGAGAAGAAAGCGCTGGAGTTGGGCAGGACACAGACTAAAAACGTTTTCGATATCATTACAAGGCAGTTCCAGCTCTGGAAGCACAAGAGTAAGATAAGTAGAAGGAGATACAGAAACACGTGAAGAAGAGAACTGGTGGCACAAGACAAGATGGCCTGGCACGTGTTTGCTGATGGCACGTGTTTGCTGGCTGATGGCATGTGTCCCATATGAATTGAAGGTATTTTGATAGTGATGATAATAATGACAACAACAGATTATTAACTTCATCATTATTTAAAGAAAAAAAATGAAGAAAGCAGAAATGAGACGGGTAGTGTAGCTTCCAGCACTTCAGTTATCGTGCCATTTTGATGGTATTTTCTCCGGTATGTTCACATAGCACACTCGTATGTACCATTCTCGGTTCATAAATACAAGCTGTAGTTATCTTGCATGCCACTTATGTCGTTAGCTTGTTTCTTGTGTTTAGATTCAGTCTTAAAATTTACGATATTTCTTTTACGTTATTTTGTTATCCATCTAAAATTTACGACAATTTAACGACAATTTATCTTGTTTTGTTCAATTAGCTGTTGAGTAAACTGCGCGTGTTTATTCTTGTTAAGATAATCTGATACTTTATTGGCTATTTTTTTCTTTCATTCTCTCGCCCGCCCAAACATTTTCTTGGCGTTATCTTCGGCCTGAAGCAGCCACTGGCAAAGTTTCGAAAGATGGGTTACCTTGCCATTTATCTACGACGTTTGACCGCCGCCATTATCGACAACTGTTGCAACAACACTATGAGGTCAGCCAACGAGCTTCAGTGGATGACTGTGTACGCAGAAAAACATGACGTCACAATGGCGTTTAACAAGTACCTGTACTCCAGAGATAGAGTAAGTTGTTCTGTTATGTCCTGGAGTATCTGTTAATACAACAACCTCTTCTGCTGCTGCTTCCTCATCTTCTTCTTCTTTTTCTTCTTCATCTTCTTCTTCATGTACCATACCAGCTGGCGTGGGTGTTTAAGTCTGTCCACAACTCCTGTCTGCAGCGCCCTGCTATCAATTATGCTGTGTAGGCCTACATTGTTTCATACCACCATGT
This sequence comes from Oreohelix idahoensis, assembly GCA_024509875.1. Taxonomy (NCBI): domain Eukaryota; kingdom Metazoa; phylum Mollusca; class Gastropoda; order Stylommatophora; family Oreohelicidae; genus Oreohelix; species Oreohelix idahoensis. The sequence continues at coordinate 40,074 of JAMPIV010001479.1, forward strand.
TAAATTGTCCAGTATCTTCTGTCTTTCTCGTCCTCTGTCTGTTTTTTTCCTTCAGTCTTTCCTGTTATATTCCAACTTCCCTCTTCTCATACCTTCCTCTAATATGAGTAATGAGATGTCCTTATACACTAGGGTTCCCATAATGTTTTGTTTAAAAACCGGGACATTTCCAAATTTTTACCTAAAAAACCCGGGACATTTTGTAAAAAAACGGGACATGTTAAAAATTAAGGTAAAGCACAAATAAATCTATTATATATTATATGTTGCACTTAAAATAAGATACTGGTATAAAAATGCACACATTAACTAACATAACTTCCACTTTATCGTTGACAAGTTTTTTCACGATGGCTGTTGTGCAGTCCATGGACTTAAAGCTGTGGTTATGCACCGCCGTGTGATAAGCGAAGGTTGCTTCCTGTGCTGCCAATGATAACTGTTTTTCCATTTCCTTTTCACTCTGGGTTTTCGCATTTAAGAAATGACTTATACTGCTGTTGGAAGCCTTACTTTCAACAGCACCTTTATGTTTTTTCGTTTTCACGTGGTTGACTACGTCTGACCGACCACCATGTGAAATGCAAAATTTAGAGCTGCATAAAGTAAATTCCACATTTTCATCTACACCTTTAATGAAGGGAAATTCTCTTGTAATGTTATCATTTATACTGCACTTACGTTTCGGCATTATGCGGATGAAAAACGATAAAAATACTGTATAATAATACTAATATGCATTAAATCATTTGGTAGATGCTCACTGAACACTGTTTTGGTCGACTTTCGAATTTTAGTTCGAGATTCAAACCGAGGGTCCACTGTAACCGGAAATTGATAAAGTAACACTTCTAAAACACGGAATAAAATCCGTTACCCAAAGATTTTTTTTTTCAGGAAGGACCCTTAAAAAGCGGGACATTTGGAATAAATTCGGGACAGCGGGACATTTTATCAAAAACGGGACTGTCCCGGGAAAAACGGGACGAATGGGAACCCTATTACTCTCATCTTTCAGAACCTCCTCATTCCTCTTGTTAGCTGTCGGCGATAGTCTTGACGTCAATCTGTAAAACCATATCTACGGACCTGACGGGTTGTTCCTGCTTGTATACTACTTTTCCATCATTCTCTTCCATATGCCAGGACTGGGTCTATATAACAATGAAGAAGTTTTTTTAAAATTTGATTTCCATGGACAATAATGTGTTGCATGAAATAATTTTGATTTTATAGAATGTTGTTTTTGCCTGGGCTGTTCTAATCTTCACGTCTGAGATACATCTTCTATCTCATTGTATGAGTGACTAAGTATTTGAATCTATTGACTTGTTTTAAAACTGTCTTATTGACTTTGATGGTGCATTCTGGAGACTTTATTCTATCCCTTCTTAAAACATTTTGAGATTATTTGTGTGTGTGCCCTTGCTAAGAGAAAAAAAAAACACGTGACTTTCTGTAATAAGCTAACTGTAGGTGTCGAATGTAGATAACACGTGTGCTGGCGGAATAAAAGAAACATGAAAACCTCAGACCGTGTAACAAAGTTGTCTTTCATCGCGTGGATCATAGACGATCCACCTTTCATCGACCGATGTGAGAGTTAAGGAGCGGTGCTGGAGAAAAGAGAAATTCATGCAGCGGCGGGAAGCGAGTCGGCTGTTGATATGAGATTGTTGATTGAAGGTATCACCTTTCATGTGAGTCTCGGAAGTGTGCCGCTTTTCATCTACTGATAAAGATAACAACAATAAACTGTTGCTTTGATAAAACCTGGTTGTAGGTCAACGTTAAAGATACACACATACACAACAAAGAAGACATTATAGACCAAATCTCACCTGTGAGTTTCACACTTGTAGGTCACGTTCAGGATCGTGTAGGCCGGACGATATCATCTCGTAGATTTATACCTTAATGTTCCAGACTTTTTCTGAATGGCAACATTCATTATCATCTTAGTTTTTCGCTTCTTGTAAAGAATGGACCCATATCTGCAGCTGGTAACCTTGCGAGAAACTTGCACTTCAACGTTCACGTGATCTTGCCGTGGTCATTAAAGGCAGCTGTCACGTGCTGCGGGGCTAGCACAAGGACTTATAGATTCACGATGTATACCGCGACAAATAACAATGGCAGTGACAAATAACAATGGCAGTGACAAATAACAATGGCAGTGACAAATAACAATGGCAGTGACAAATAACAATGGCAGTGACAAATAACAATGGCAGTGACAAATAACAATGTCAAGACAAATAAAAATGGCAGTGACAAATAACAATGGCAGTGACAAATAACAATGGCAGTGACAAATAAAAATGATTTAATGCTGAGGCTTGCGACATGCAATTTTCACATGCACTTTAAAATAAGAATATTATACACCAGACACAATCAAGAACTTCTGCTTAACAAATCATGCACTGACTGAGAGAACAAATGTCAGTGATTGCAATGTCACGAACCATTGACTCACTACCTGCCACCAGTAACTGATTTGGTAACGATGTAGGCAGTCTAATAAACAGTCACAATTGTAATATTTTATAAATTTCGCAACATTACTGACGGAGACCGTCCTATCAATCCCTCCTGAGAAACTCCAAAAACAGTCCAGTTCTAACAAAACCACGGTAGGTACCTCGCTAACTTGAGCAAATGGCACTCCAAAATGCAGTATGCATCACTGCAGAAAACCACAGGGTTAAGCCAACAGCTTCCTCTCACACAAACCCAGAAAGGACTTTGCTATCACACCACAAATCCCAGCAGAAACACAACTGACTTCTGCAACCGTCGCAAGCACTCTGCCCTCACTTTCGTACATTCCGCTGGACTTTCGAAATGTGACTATCAGTCAGTTGTTTAACCTTTCACCTCGTACAGTACCGTGAGAATTCGCCATCTTTCATTTGTAAACAGGGTGTTTCATGCACAAACCATGCACATCTTCTCAACGCTTACTGGCATATTCAAATCAACCCAAACAAGCAAGTTACCTCCCTGTGAAGCATGTGTTACTGACACCCGTACTACAAAACCATTCGTGACAGCGACTCATGTGAGATTTGCTTATGGCTGGAAACGTCATTATGTCAAACTAATTGCTACAGGACATGGACAACTTTCAGAAAATATTGCGATACAGCCCTTCGTGTGACACGTTAAGTACCTTATTTCATTAAACAGCAGAAACAATTTATTACATTCCTCGTGGTCCCTCGCGACTCATCGTTTGAGAATCACTGCCCTAATATGACTGTTACAGTTTGAGCCAGGATCCTACATGTGAGAAGATATAAGATTAACCTCGCGATAATGACGTCACTACCAGATCAGATATATAGTAAATAACCCGACACTAGCAAGAGAAAGGTGTACCTTCGATATCGCTTGTATATTGACGCTTCTGACTTAGAGCTTTACCATGACCTAGACACCATTAGATTGTGACGGCTCAGTCAGCTGGTTCTAGAGAGAGAAGAAGAAATAACATGACAGACAAAAGAAAATATTCAGGGGAGCAAACAGATATCGGTAATAATAATTAACTTAGTGGTTTTCTCTCGTGGCACAGTTATCGGGTTCTAGATCGAGCGTGAATCACGCTTAAGTATAACCAGCTGTAAATGGGTATATAACTCTGCTCGTGAGCTAGGGAAGGCAAAGGCAATGAGGAAGGAAATTGGTCACCCCACTTCATAAAAATCTGAACCTAGTGTGGTTAAGTCTCTAACACTTCACTCCCCTAAGGCAGTTTCTGCTATGGCACTACCTTTGCCTTTCATACCCTCACTAACTGACATGAAACCCCAGCACAACCACGACATAGGGGTGTATATGTTGAGGTGATGGTGGGGGTAGTCTGGTGGTGGGTGAAGTAGATACAGCAGCAACAATAGTAGTAGATCAACGGTTCGGTAAACAACAATAAGTAGTTTAACTTTGACAGCGACAAAGACACAGAAACTCTATCCACGTTACGACTACAATGTCTTCGTTAGGGACTTTTCTTTTTCTTCCAACAATGCCTAGTGATGTAGGCGATCATGTCTGTCCATAACTTCCTGTCAACAGCAATGTTTATTAGTTCTGTTGTTGACGTCTGTCCATGCCATGAAGTCAAACTGTCAAGTATCAGTTCTGTTTTTGACTTCTGTCCATGCCATGATGTCAAACTGTCAAGTATCTTATTAGTTCTGTTGTTGACTTCTGTCCATGCCATGATGTCAAACTGTCAAGTATCAGTTCTGTTGTTGACTTCTGTCCATGCCATGATGTCAAACTGTCAAGTATCAGTTCTGTTGTTGACTTCTGTCCATGCCATGATGTCAAACTGTCAAGTATCAGTTTTCTTGTTGACTTCTGTCCATGCCATGATGTCAAAATGTCAAGTATTAGTTCTGTTGTTGACTTCTGTCCATGCCATGATGTCAAACTGTCAAGTATCAGTTCTGTTGTTGACATCTCTCCATGCCATGATGTCAAACTGTCAAGTATCAGTTCTGTTGTTGACGTCTGTCCATGCCATGACGTCAAACTGTCAAGTATTAGTTCTGTTGTTGACGTCTGTCGATGCCATGACGTCAAACTGTCAAGTATTCTCTCTCTCTCTTGTTGACGTCTGTCCATGCCATGATGTCAAACTGTCAAGTATCAGTTCTGTTGTTGACGTCTGTCCATGCAATGACGTCAAACTGTCAAGTATTCGTTCTGTTGTTGACGTCTGTCTGTAGCGAAATGGTTTCTTTTTGAGGGAGAAAGTGTAAGTATGACAGACGTGATGTAAGAATAAAAGATAATCTTTAGAGGAAACTCTTCCAGACTGCAGGTTGAATGCACAGTCTCTCCTCGGGAATTAGTCCACTCAAAAAAACTTTCTAAGAGAATTCTGGTGAAACTAAACAGGATATTCTCTAGGCGATAAATTCTTTATCCGATATCCTACAAAGGACTATGTATAGTACGTATAGATGGATAAGAGATTTGGTGCCCAGCCACATTAAAAAATATCCTGATCCAATTCTTTGATCCTTAGCCGCCGACCGTCAAAGCAGTCAGTGGCCATCACGCCTAGTGGCGTCTTGTAGGGCAACAACAAATTGATTCCACTTTGCTCGGTCGGTGGCCATCCTTCGTACAGTGCCCCAACTCTGGTTCATTCTTTGCACTGACCCAATAGTGTTTATTAATTATGGCTCTGTCCCCAGGGTGTAGATTTATGTTACTAAAACTATACAACCCAATTAAATATTACAAAGAAAATAACAACAGACTCTGTTATGTAAAGTTTACAAAAAAATGAAGATAGAATCTCACATATATTCAAATGTACAACTATATGTTCCCTAATCTATGAATGGTTCTGAACCATGTCAGAATTAATTTGTCATCATAGGACAATAGAAATATTCTGTAGTGGTTCTGCTGGCATGTTCAGATACTCATCTCAGATGCTGAATTTATGTAGTCTTGTTGCCAGGGGTTCAATATGGCCCAGCACTCCAGGTCCAGCAAGTTCTTTTTAGGGTTTCAGAGGATGGCAAGTTGCTTCTTCTCCGTCTTGACACAGGGCTCATCACCAACTGGGATGGAGTATGTCTGCCCTTGAGAACACTGCATATGCTTAGGTCTTCTGGTATGACAACCCGGTAGGACTGGATTGACAAACAATTGAAGCTCCATTAGTAATCTTGCCAGAGAAGTCATTTCCCATATCTGCTGGACGCTAATCGTCCATCAGAAATCTAACGAACATTCATAGTTAACATCACTAACAAAGTGCTATTTATTATCTATGAAATATTATAGCATAACTGACATTATAAGCAAACAGGTGGATCTAAACCTATATCTGGCTTCCAGCTTGTTTACCACAGTGATTTTCAACATGTGGGCTTTTAGCTTCACCAACTGTGAAGTTTGAGAACCACTGGTCTACCTTGTGCCATAGAGCATTAAAATCAATTTGGGGTCACTGGGTAATAGTTTTCTATTCTGCTGTAACATGTTGGGGGGGTCATTGTTGCCAAGGTTTGAGAACCACTGAATTACATTCTTGCTTACTCGAGCAGTAAATCATTTGGAGGGTAGTCATGGTCTCAAGGCTTGAGAACTGCTGACTTACATTTTGTCAGTCAAGTGTTAAATTCATTAAATAGTCATATACCCTGATAATCCCATCATAACACAGGATACATGCACATAACACATTAAAACATAATAAGGATATTTGCAGAAATCAGTTCAGGATTAAAATATGACAAGAATAATCATGGCTGAAATCATACAGTAGAATTAGTAGAAATCATTCAGTATAAAACAGGACAAGGGTAGTTCATAGATGAAACTTTCAGTATACATAATGTTGTTGTCTCCTGTACAAAATCAAGGATATTAATTTCTGTCACAGTGAAAAACAAAAGATACTGACATGATATGTTGTAGATAAACATATGATTAATTCATGTTATTCATATAACAATATAGATCACTTACTCGCTTAGGCAAGCACCGTTTCTGTGTTAAAATTGGACCGTTCCCCTCTGCAATTGCCTAGACTATCTTGTCCAGACTATCTTGTCCATCGCGCCAAAATTCCTCCGGTCGGTCTGCCGGCTAGTGAGAGAATGCGCTTCGAGAATATGCCTGCGCTTCGAGAATCGCGCCAAAATTCCTCCAGGTTTCTGTTTGATGGCAATTACACCATCCCCCCAAACACACACAAACTGGCCGGTACGTGGCATTTTGATACCAGGCGATACTCCATGGTGGTTGCTGAGGTCAAAGGTCAAAAGACAATATACCGCGCTGCCTATCCATTGGCTAAACTGTAATTATTCAGGGCGCGGTTTAAAAGTCCACAGCGGTTTGCTGGTAACCTAGATTTAAGAAAAAGGAATTTCAGAAGAAAATGGGAGATCTCCTGATGTGTTTTGACGAGTGGTAGATATTCTAGAGAATTTAGAAAAAAGGAATGTTTTGGTATGAGAAAAGATTGACAGAGAGAAAAGAAGGCGAATACACTTCGTGACACTGTCCATGCCATGACGTCAAACTGTCAAGTATCCTCTCACTTTATCGTTCTCTATTTCGTTTTCCTTCAATCTTGCTTGTTGTTACGATATATTCCAGCTTCCTTCCCATGTACAAAATATATTCCCATGTACAAAAATATTCCCATGTACAAAATATATTCCCATGTACAAAATATATTACCATGTACAAAATATATTCACATGTAAAAAACATATTTCCATGTACAAAATATATTCCCATGTACAAAATATATTCCCGTGTACAAAATATATTCCCATGTACAAAATATATTCCAGCTTCCTTCCCATTTACAAAATATATTCCAGCTTCCTTCCCATGTACAAAATATATTCCCATGTACAAAATATATTCCCGTGTACAAAATTTATTCTCATGTACAAAATATATTCCCATGTACAAAATATATTCCCATGTACAAAATATATTCCCGTGTACAAAATATATTCCCATGTACAAAATATATTCCCGTGTACAAAATATATTCCCATGTACAAAATATATTCCCGTGTACAAAATATATTCCCGTGTACAAAATATATTTCCATGTACAAAATATATTCCCATGTGCAAAATATTTTCCCGTGTACAAAATATATTCCCGTGTACAAAATATATTCCCGTGTACAAAATGTATTCCCATGTACAAAATATATTCCCATGTACAAAATATATTCCTATGTACAAAATATATTCCCATGTACAAAATATATTTGTAGCGGGAGGTTATTTAAAATTATTTATATGTAAGAGTATGCCAGTAAAGAGTTCTGACCTTACAAGTAATACCCCAGTCTTAGAAATAAGCACTGGTGTATTGTTATCATAAAAATAGTCAGACTGTAAAAACCCTGGCCCAGTTGGTAAGAAGTAGTACCAGGATTTAAGGTGTCTCCTCCCTATGACTATCTTATGATTACTTATATTCTAGGGGATAAGTAAAATGAACATTCACTGAAACCACAAATGGAAGAAGTGAATAAATCCTCAGGTACAGTTAAAATAGTTTAATAATTACACTAATATTCTATTTCTACTAGTTGGAAAAGAGCATATACATATATATATATAAAAGTATTCACACAATTACTATTATGGTCTGTTTATACTTCAAGATCTTAAATAATAAAGTTACTGAAATCACTGTTATTAGTCCTTTGAATTTAAGGATAACTGTCATCAGTTGACTGAGTTTCTGTATGGTTACTTATTGTTTTCAACTATTGGCTGTTTCACATGTATAGGTGGTCAGTGTCAAACAGGACACTTATCTTTCCAACTTGATACTGCTGAAACTGTCCTTTGCTGATATCAGACTTGGTAGGCCCAACAGTAGGGATGCCAATGACCAGTTGAAGTTCACTCTTTGGGGTCCTGCACTTTGGTGGGATTGCCTCGGATGAACTACACCGGCTTCTGATACTGGACAGTCTGGTTTGAGTTATTTCATGGAACCTGCAACATATCAGCCTTGGCTAGTATCTGGCTAGACTTGTAGTTGACTAGCACAGATGTCAGACCAGTCAGTCATCAGATGTCACCGTTATACAATCATAGTAAGTAAGGACATCATTTCAGTGATATAGCATTAATATTAACATTTCAATTAAGTGTAAATGACTAGCACATAAGTCAGACAAGTCAGTCATCAGGTGTCAAAGTTATACAGTCATAGCAAGTAACATCAGTTCAATGATATAGAATTAATATTAACATATCAGTAATAAACATCATCTGGTTTATTCCGCTCCTATACATCCCTTCATATTCTATAACTTGATCCTTCCAAATCATATCAAGTACGAATTCAAATACTGATGCTATCCTTAGCATCTACACAAAAGTAATACATAAATAAAGAAAGTGAGTGACCACGTGATCAGGTTGCTTTCTACTGAAACTGGCTGTAGAACACTCCAGTTTACTAGCTGTAAATGGGTACGAAGTTGTGCGCTCGAACTAGGGAAGGCAAAGGCAGCGAGGAAGGGGACTAGTCACCTTAACCTCGTAAACTGGGATCTTCCATGATGAAGTTTCTAACACTTCATTTCCCTATGACAATCTCTGCCATGGGACTGCCTTTATCTTCGTAAGCGATAAAGCAATATGATAAATATAACTTCATTAGGCCGTGGGGCTATTTGTGATTACTTTTTGTACAAGCAACACTCATCCATAATGCACATGAATAAATCATATTAAAATAATAATACGTTATATCAATGAATATTATACAGGCATATTTTGTGAATTCTGTATGAACCTGAAATAACAAATATTATACACGGTAGTTATCATAATTTCGCTTACCCTCAGACTTCAGATACTGGACTTAAAAATGTTTCTGGCGATCCGCTCACAATTCATGGGTCGTGGCGAAACTCTGCCTCCAGTCTGTCTGAACCCTCTTTCGTTGTCTGTAGCTCAGTTTACCGATACGCTTTAAATACGTATAGCGCGGACGTGTCGGAGAGTACCGACGTCACAGCTTAAACCTAAGCCTGAAAAATCCTTCCCGAACAGTGATTTCGGCCGAACTGTGCGCCGACTGAAATTTTGCCTTTATCATTCTCGGCATATATAATATCCATATAGTTCCATCTTATCTAGTTTTATACAGCTGATAAAACTCTATCTTCCTATCCATGTAATTTCCCAAACTGTTATTTGTTGATTTTAATATTTAGAACAGAAGTGGGTTTACATGCTTTTAGCGTAACTGTGGGCAGCCGAAATATGCATATATCTCCGTAAATGAGAACTTCCTACCGTTCCATCTTATATGCAGTTATACACCATCCTTCCCTGTACTGAAATGTAAAATCCTTTTCGTACGGATTCCCTTCTGTTTTTATTTATCGTTGGCGATTTCCTCTGTCCGATACACATTTCGCTGATACGCCGCCATTTTGAAAGCGGTCGTTCGATCGTAGACGGGTTTATAAATCTAACTGATCCCGTTTGCAATGACTTGAAACCAATTTTGCGACAATATTCATACGTACAAAATATATTCCCATGTACAAAATATATTCCCATGTACAAAATATATTCCCATGTACAAAATATATTCCCATGTACAAAATATATTCCTATGTACAAAATATATTCCTATGTACAAAATATATTCCCATGTACAAAATATATTCCCATGTACAAAATATATTCCCATGTACAAAATATATTCCCATGTACAAATTAAGTGGATTTCTTCCTTCTAATGTTGAGTAATAAATGTCCCGTGTCTTCTTTCAGGACAACTCACTAATTATTTGTTAGCTGTTGTTTATTGTATTGTTAGCTGTTATTCATTGTATTGTTAGCTGTTCATTGTATTGTTAGCTGTTGTTCATTGTATTGTTAGCTGTTCATTGTATTGTTAGCTGTTCATTGTATTGTTAGCTGTTCATTGTATTGTTAGCTGTTGTTCATTGTATTGTTAGCTGTGTTTAGTTTCAATGTCATTAGTAGACGATATTACTACTTTCGTTGGTATGGTAGTATCTATGAATGTAGTTGTAGTAGTAGTGGTTGCAACACTAGCAGTAGTTGTAATAATAGTAGTGGTCACAGTAGTAGTGGTGGTAATAGTGGTGGTTGTTGCATTAATAGAAGTAGTGGTAGTAGTAGAAGTGCTAATACTTACAGTAATATTACTATTAGTAGTAGTAGTTGTGGTGGTAATAGTAGCAGTAGTAGTTGTACAAGTGGTAGTGATAACAGTAGTGTTAGTAGTAGTAGTAGTAGTAACTGTCGTTATAGTCATGATACTACTACTACAACTAATACTATTAGCAGTAGTAGTGGTGTTGGTAATAGTAGCAGTAGTAGTTGTGGTAGTAGTCAAAGTAGTAGTTGTAACAGTAGTGTTAGTAGTAATAGTAGTACTAATAGATAAAGTAGGCGTATCACGTTTTATTTATGTTTCAACAATAGTAGTAGTGATCGTTGTTGTTGTTCTGATAGTGATTGTGGTAGTGGAAATAGCAGTGGTGGAAGATAAAGACACACTGGAAGTTGATCGTTTTATTTATGGCAGTGATAGATGTAGTTATTCTTGCTTTATCCTGTCACGTGTGTGTTCTGCTGGTGGTAAGACCGAACGTGCTGTCGGCCCAATGCCCGAACTCGCGCCTGAGGTCAGCTTAAACTGTCCATGGTCTCAATCTCGGAATATTACAGATTCTCGCGCCGCTGGAATTAATGATTGGTTTTAATTACCATCTTCATTGCGGCCGGACAACTTCAACAGTGCTCCGATCTCCTCCCTCAGATCACACGGACAACTTCAACAGTGCTCCGATCTCCTCCCTTAGATCGCACATGGAATTCATGAATTATCACATACCAGAAAGTTCATTCAATATCGGTAGAAGAATTTAAATTTAAAAAAATAAAAAACAAACAAACAAACACCACCAATCCAAAACCAACAAAAGCCAGCAGATAAAAAGATGTCAAAAGCGAGAGAGAGAGAGAGAGAGAGAGAGAGAGAGAGAGAGAGAGAGAGAGAGAGAGAGAGAGAGAGAGAGAGAGTAATATGGTATCATGGAAGAAGATACATTACAAACACCATAGACATTAAACAATGCCACAACAAACAGCAGATAAATTACAGCCTGGAAGAGCCAACACATAAGACAAACAACAAAGTAACACACTATATGGAATGGTGAACAGTATATACCGACATTATAACCCACATGGGGTTGAACCGGGTATTCCCTTGCACACAAAAAAACACTTGTTTTCAAGTGCGGGGTTCAAAAACCAAACCAAATCTCTTAAACTGAGGAGGCGGCGCCGGAAGCCGTTTACGGCCTGACGTTGTCATTCTAAATTACACGTTCCATCCGTCAACCTGCCGGTTCAGACCGCTCATTTATACCTAGAGACTTGGTTTTATAAATCTTGTTAAAGTAGAAACGTTTAGTAACATTTACAAGACTACAGACATACATACATATAAACATACGCACATACGAACGTTTGTTCTCGCATGTAAATTAGAACAAAGCGGTGGGTGAAATCAATTGTGAATACACGTACACATAACATAAATCATATTACACTCCTATGTACACTTGCAAACACGAATGTACTCACGTGCCAACAAACAACATCTCTGCAATACAGACGCGCGAACAAGCACGCGCTGGAGCGAAATATTTAATTCCAGCTTTCTAAACAACTTCCGTTAAAAGATTTAAAAATTTTAAAGCTGCTGGAGTTGACGAAATTTCAGGGGAAATGATTAAAGCAGTTAATGACAACAACCTCTTGAGAATTTTAGATATTATAAATGAAGTATGGAGAGAAGAACAACCACCACAACAATGGAAAGACAGTATTATTGTAAAGTTACCGAAGAAAGGTGATCTATCAGACTGTAATAACTGGCGTGGTATATCTCTATTATCAGTACCTGGAAAATTATTATGTTGCATGATGTTAGAAAGACTTAAATTGCATGCTGACGAAAAGATCAGAGAAGAACAAGCGGGTTTCAGGCCGAAACGATCATGTATTGATCAAATATTCACACTAAGAACAATTATAGAAGAATCAGTAGAAAGGCAATCGCCACTTATTATCACCTTCGTCGATTTTCAAAAAGCCTTTGATAGTCTACACCGCCCATCATTGTGGAAGATACTTACAATCTATGGTTTTCCAACAAAATATGTGAATATAATCAAAGTGCTATATGACAATGCAAGATGTTGTGTTAGAACAAATAAAGGGAATACAGAATGGTTTACAGTAGAAACAGGGGTTAAACAAGGCTGTATTATGTCACCACTACTTTTTGGAATAGCTATTGATTGGGTTATGAGAAACTATACCCACAATGAACAATTGGGTATAAAATGGACAAATGGAAAATTCCTGGGGGACCTGGATTTCGCAGATGATGTAGCATTCTTAAGTTCAACACCAAGACAATCCCAAGAAGCAATAAATAATTTGTGTCATCTCTCGGTTAAAATAGGTCTCCAAATAAATGCCTCTAAAACTAAAGCTATGAACTTTTCTAACGAGACCTTTGATATCATCTTGAACGGGGAAAAACTACAGAAAGTTGAAAGTTTCAATTATTTAGGCAGTAAAATGACTCAGGATGGTGACACAACAAGAGAAATCCATACTAGAATTGCTTTGGCAGCTAGCGCCTTCAATAGATTATCTAACATTTGGAAATTACGATCATTGCAGTTTAACAACAATGGTTTAATAATAATGGTTTAATAATAATGGTTTAATAACAATGGTTTAATAATAATGTTTGAGATTCCCGTCCACAGCAGGTGACAGCAGGCAACGTTTTGTCTTTTTGTTTGAAAGATTTTGTTCAAGACAGTTTATACACACAGTTTATACACACAGTTTATACATACAGTTTATACACACAGTTTATACATACAGTTTATACACACAGTTTATACACACAGTTTATACATACAGTTTATACACACAGTTTATACACACAGTTTATACACACAGTTTATACACACAGTTTAGACACACAGTTTAGACATACAGTTTATACATACAGTTTATACACACAGTTTATACACACAGTTTATACACACAGTTTATCAAGTCCTTATTTCGATCCGTTTGTGTTTGGATTTGGAACAGATAGTTGGACATGTGTTGCTTAAAGGATAGCTTTTGACGTTTGAGTTTAGCGTCTGCCCCGATAGTTCTCTGTAGTCTGTGACGGTAGTCTGTGAGAGTAGTCTGTGACGGTTGTCTGTGACGTCTGTGACGGTTGTCTGTGACGGTTGTCTGTGACGGTTGTCTGTGACGTCGGTGACGGTAGTCTGTGACGGTAGTCTGTGACGTCTGTGACGGTAGTCTGTGACGTCTGTGACGGTAGTCTGTGACGGTTGTCTGTGACGGTAGTCTGTGACGGTTGTCTGTGACGGTAGTCTGTGACGGTAGTCTGTGACGGTAGTCTGTGACGTCTGTGACGGTAGTCTGTGACGGTAGTGTGTGACGTCTGTGACGAGTCAAAAATAAAAAGGTATGTTGTAAAAGGCGACTAATATGAATCTGTGGCAGGGGCCGGCAATCCGATCATGTAAAACATTGTAACAGGAAATATAGCTCGTAGATGATATGACTGGTTGGTGTTGGTGATGTTGGTGATGATGGTGGTGTTGGCTTCCTACAAGGGTGCCAGCTGTGATGGTGGCTCCATGCTCTGTAAGGAGTGAAAAGGAAAATGATGATGATGATGATGATTAGGATGATGGTGGTGATGTTGATGATGGTGGTGATGGTGGTGATTGTAGCGATTCGGCTTCAGTTGTAGCATTAGTACTTGTGTTATATGTTGAAGGTGTACTTCGGAGAGGTCCCTTCTTTAACAAGTATATTTCTGTAGTTAATTGATTGCCATGTCTGCAGAATGGGAGAAGATCGGCTACCACGACAAGCATGGGAAACAAAGAGCCAGGGATCCAGACCTCCAGGACGACCCAGAGTCCGCTGGGAGGACAACATTAGACAATCTTTGAAGGCCCGAGGACTAGAATGCAACCACAGGGATGTTGATGATGATGTTGATGATGGTGGTGATGTTGATGATGGTGGTGATGGTGGTGTTACATGGTGAGATTGCCAGCCTCATGCACAACACTATACTAGTCTCACTGGACGACATGCAAGAGAGTGTGTGTGTAATAGTGGGATGTTTCAGGTGGCGAGGAAGAACGAGCTGTTTGGCGGGTGAAAATACGATGTTGCTCATTGTTTGATTATTGTGATTTTAACTAGTCAGTGCTTGAGCCGCGCTAGCGTAATGGTTACCACACTGCGCTGGCGATCGGGTGATCCAGGTTTGCGCCCTGGCGAGGACATTTGGAAGATTTTCTCTCTGTATTTCTCTCTCTTTCTCTCTCTCTTTCTCTGCGTATGGCCTGCGTGCCATAGGTCACCACCCCTTGCCTGGAAGAACCCTTATACTCATTGCCTTTAATTTTCTCATCAATTCAGTTACTCATTGGTATGTCTTAATTCTTCTTCTTCGTACACTCTTCGACGACTATTTCAATATTTTCAAAAAGAAAGCAGTAGGAAGCTGGAGGCTATTGGTATCTCGGGTTATTCCAGGAATAGTACTGGTGACGGTCAAATATGTTGTCTTTGTTGCTCATATGTTGGGCATCTTTCAAGAAGATTGCAGTATCAGTCTTAATTCTTCTTTTCGTACACTCTTCGACGACTATTTCTGAGATTTTCAAAAGAAAGCTTGTCTGTACTTCTAGGTGAGCACTCACGTTCCTGACTGGGCACAGTCAATACTTGACCTCAGTCCTGAAGACAGAACAGAGGATGATTGTAGACGACTGCACGCGCTGCTCAGAGGAATGAAAAGTTTCGACAAATTCTCTGGAGAGATTCAGATGTCAATGTGTCGAGCCTTCACGCTAGAGAGGTGAGTCATTGACTAGATGTTCCTCGAGTTCCAATACTTCATCAGTTCTAGATATACATGCTGGCACGGCTCTGCTGAAATCTTATCAAATACTTGTAGTAACATAATTACGTAATCTATACAGGCATCGGAAACTAGACTTTATCAAAGGAAATAAACGAATTGATAACACACTGGAAGCTGCTGAGCTGCGGTTTATTAGAAGGATGATAAATACTGCAGTAAACCGTAAGGATAGTCCCATAGCAAATATAGCCGTAGGGAAATAAAGTGTTTGAGACCTCATTATACGCGTTTGAGTAGGTCTCGGCTTTATGAGGTGGTACGACAAGGTCCTTGACTCGCTGCCTCTAGCTTCAAGAGCAGAGTTGTGAACCCATTTACAGCTGGGTAGATCGGAATGTGAGACTCAGGTTTCCAAAACGGACAATGAATTTAATGATGCGATCATGAGGGAGGATACGAAAGCACATCACTGCAGATAGTCAGGCAATAGAAAAATGTGTAAGTAATGTTACATGGAGAGGACCTTTAGAACACAAAGTAAGAGTGAGTAGATAACGGTAAGAAGGAACACGGATAAACAGAGAGATAAAAATACTCGATGGACTGGCAGTCTGGTGTGGAACCAAGCCTCCAACACACCTAGTAAGTAAAACCATCGATATGGGTGGGGGTGCGGAGAGAAATAATAAACTACGCTGCCTGACACAGCTCTCGATGATGATTATGATGTTGATGGTTGTGGTGCTGCTGGTGATGATAGTGGGAGTGATGAGGATGATCGTCTTGTATATCATAATTAGATCTTATCACAAATAAACATACAATGTACAGATACATAAATGTTGCTGAAACTATGAGGACCTTGTCGCGACAACAAAGAGGTGAAAACTAATGTCGTATGCCACATATAAAAATCATAATGGCGTCTACATGATTTTCTTCAAGACACAGACTCAGACAAACAAAACTAAGACTGTCAGAAACAGAAATGAACTAACAACTTAAAGGATGACAGAAACAGAAATGAACTAACAATTTAAATGAATGAACATTTTTATTCGTAGAGTGACCAAACTAACCGACAATCGTTTGATAAGAGAGGCGACTGTTGGTCCAACAACCATGGGCTGTGGTAGCTTAATATACTCGAGTTTATACACGGATGATGCTTTGATCGTAATAAGTTTGTGTGCACCTCTACAGTACAAATTGTAGCATGCATACTTCTCCCCTCCCCTGTAGTTTCTCAGGGGGTCTCAAGTACACGTAAAGAAAAGATCTACTGCTTTCTCCGACATGTCGTAAGAGGCTGCTGATATGAGGCTCGCAACCAAAATAAGTTGCTACAGAAACTATCCCTGCAGTAGAACACGAAAGTTTTGTTGCAAGCTTCATACCACGTGATCAGCTGTAGGGATGACCACGAGATCAGCTGTAGGGATGACCACGAGATCAGCTGTAGGGATGACCACGAGATCAGCTGTAGGGATGACCACGAGATCAGCTGTAGGGATGACCACAAGCTCCGTGACAACAAGGGAATGATGATGGTAATGGTCATGATGATGATGATGATGATGAATAAATAAAAATTATGAGTAGATACAATTAACAAGAGATAACAATACTAATTAATAATCCTGTTTGTGTTGACTGTTTTTAACTGTTTTGTAAGGACATCCTTTATTAATTAGTTCAGTGACGTGACATGTTTCATTAACCCCTTGACTGCTAGACCACAAGGTGTCTGCTAGTAATAGAGCTTGTGTGAAACACCTTGACTGCTAGACAACAAGTTGTCTGCTAGTGATAGAGCTTGTGTGAAACCCCTTGACTGCTAGACCACAAGTTGTCTGCTAGTGATAGAGCTTGTGTGAAACCCCTTGACTTCTAGACCACAAGTTGTCTGCTAGTGATAGAGCTTATGTGAAACCCCTTGACTGCTAGACCACAAGTTGTCTGCTAGTGATAGAGCTTGTGTGAATGGTTTGGTTTGTTTTTTTAAGGCCCATCTTCATTTGACACGGACAACTCCATCAGTGCTCCGATCCCCTCCTTTAGATCACACAAAGAGGATCTCAGCACAGTGCACGAGCTCCGTAGCATCGGCGAGGATCCCTGTGTGTGTATACAATAATTACACATTCTATAAATATTTTTTTGGTTTGTCGGTTTTCCTAATTTTGTAAATTTTGCAAGGACAGCGACCATATGGCCTACTCTTTCTAGATTGTGATCAGTGCGTAAGCGGAAAATGATGACATGGTCTGGCCTAGATACTGTGAACCCGGTACCTTTTGAATTAGAGGCGGACGCTTAGCCACTCCGACCCCCTGCCAGCGTGAATGGAAATGACCTGACATTTCGCCATACTGCCCTGGCCAGTTCATAAATTGTGATATGCCACTTTGTTATGTACCACTCAAGGGGGTTAACTGACTAAATGTTTGGTTTTTTTAAATGACATGATCAATTTTCAGGGTAGCCGAGGGTCGAGTTGTCCTCAAGAGTGGTCACGTGGGTATCAACTTCTACCTTATTTACTCGGGTTCCGTTTTTGTCAACGTGGAGGATTTCACCAGAGATGGCAGGAAATTCATGAGAACTGTAGCTGTGCTAACTAGAGGCCAATCATTTGGGGTAAGTGGAAGTGTCGGACAAGAGGATGTCACGTGCTAGAATACTGATTGCTTTTATAATGATTTTACTTGTTTGTGTGGAGCAAGATAAGAAGATGGATATGACACATATTGAAGACACCGGTTGATTGCATGACACGTGATTGCATGACACGTTACTCCTTGTTCTGGAATCTCCAGGGTGTGAGAGGAAGACAAACAAAAAAAAAAAAACACTTGTAGGAGAGAACTGGAAACACAAATGAACGGGATGACGAAGAAATAGAAATACATTGAGCTGATGACGCGGGACAAAGAACTTGGCATATTTTTGTTGAAGCCTTATGCTCCTTGGGAGCCTAAGTGAAATGATACTGATGACGTGGACCTGTAAAGCCACATCCCTGTGTCCCCCAGAGATTATCGTGATTGTCTACTAATTGTCCATGATTGACTTCCAGCTCAGAACTATATGTACAATTGTAGATCTCACTTTCTGACTTCTATTGACAAAGATTTCTTGCCTTAAATACTTGTCATTTTATGAAATACTGCTATTCACGAACAACTAGTGCATTAAAATAAAATGTTATAGAGCATGTCAAATATTATGTTTCTAGGGTGTGTAAAACCTACCCACCACAAATATATATAGAATGTGTGATTCCTGTATGCACATATTTGGATCTTCGCCGGTGCAACGGAGTTCGTTAATTGTGCTGAGATCTTCCCTGTGTGATCCAAGGGAGAAGATCGGAACACTGATGGAGTTGTCCCTGTGCACATAGTTCATAAAACCAATCCAAACCAAACTTTACCAACCTGTAGCAGACGATCTATCTTCGCATCAGATTCAGATGTTCTCACCAGATGGCGTACACATGAGCGACACGCTAATTACGTCACTGTTAACAATGAAAGGAAACTCTTTACAGAGCGATACAACAGGAGGTAATCTGATCATCAGAAGCAGTCCCCCCATCGGACAAGTGTTTCGGCCCAGTATACTCCTTTACACTCGAAGGGGGGCGGGCCCACTTGGGTCATGACTCCCAAGTGTCTCAGCCTCCTGTTGTCTTGTATCGAAAATGAACCCATTTCACTTTGGTAGCAACTTTAAAATCCAAAACTCCGCCAGCCGTGGAGGCAATTGTGAAAGTAACAAAGAGAAGACAAATTACTCCGTTCGTTCCGTCGTACACAACTAGGGACAGACACGGACACACCTGCGCGACAAGAAACAACCAAATCATAATAAATTTTCGGACGCTTGTATCTACATCACTGCTGTCTCAGTATTTAATTGTTTAGCAAATAGTGTGTCGTAACACGGTTACTTTCGCAAGGGCAGCGGCGCAATGATGTCGTTCGGATGGACCTGGATAGACTCCTAAGTACCAAACACTTCTCTAACTTTTATGTTATCTGGTGTCTTGCAATCTAACATCTGTCTGTTTGTCTGTCTTTTTGTTTGTCTGTCTTTCTGTTTTTCTTTCTTTCCGACGAGTGCCTAACACCTCTCTTACTTTTACGTTGTCTTTCTTTCTTTCTAACAAGAGCCTAACATTTATCAGTTTTCGTTGTGTGCCTAGAGAACGTTTGTTGTATTGGACTTTCTGAATAACAAAAAATAAATAAAAAACGCCTAAAAATTTTTGGAGAAATAATTAATCGTCTAATGAATCTTTCATTATCTCGTCCTCGTCACGATAAGTTTTTACGCTGTACAGCGATAGTATATTGCAGGAAGTTATTTTCTAGCTAATATTACTTTAGTCCTGCAATTATTAGGAATGCGATTATACTGGTTTACATTTCACGCTTTTTCACGCCAAAGTCAGCTGATATTTCCCGCCAACGTAAACGATCCCGTGTTCGCCAGTTAACAAGATTGATTGCCTTCAGGTCAGGAAAAAGGGCGCGAAACTAAAGTAGCGACTTTTTAGAAGGCGCAAACAGCCGTGCTATCAACACGACAGCATTCATGATCTGTAATCAGCGGACTTTATTAACTGACACGTCTACCGTTCCCACCATTCCTAGCAACACAATGCCGGCTATTCTTGTTTCCGATGACGGTCTCATTTATCTTCCCAGGAACTGGCACTTCTTCAAGACATCAAACGGACCGCCACGGTGTCTGTCAGGGAGAGGTGCGAGCTGTTGACTGTGGACAAGCATGTCTTTGCCAGTGTGTGTCCTCGGATATTCGAGAAGGAACTGGCAGACAAATATGACTTCCTCAGGTCAGTGTAAAGACGTTTTTTCTTACTACACCTGTAGTACACCACTGTAAAGTATCAGTCTGTCTGCTCTGTAAGGAAGAGTGGTGTGTTGTTGAGATCAGGCATGCTCCAGTCTACCCAGCTGTAAATGGGTAACTCACCCTAGTCCTGAGTTAGGGAAGGCAAAGGCTCCAGGGGAAGCAGGCCCTAAACTTGGTCACTTCAGCCGACGCAGGATGGTGTATGTATGAAGTAGTAGTGTAGAGTGTGATTACCGCGAATGGTGTACTGTTCGTGTGCTGACCAATATAATCACTCATACACATGTGTCTACAAGGCACCAATGCAGACTGCTGGAATCTTAGTTTACTCAATTTATTCAGACGTACACACTGGGACATACGAGTACATCAGGCTTTGTTGACATAACAATTTGTAGGTATACATAGCAGATCTGAAGTCATGACACATGCAGAAATAATGGGTAGTACATCAAAGTTCAATGTCATGATACATCATCTTATGAAACCACGAAAAGGGGGTTTCTAGCAGGATTGAGATCTCTCTGTCACTGTCCGATAATAAGATAAATAATCTGTTCTCTTGGCAGTGATCAAAACAGACGATGACCGAAATCCAACATGGCTACCTTCCTGAGTTGTCGTTCACTCATTCATAGGAAGAATATCAGCCAAAGTTAATTTACAATGGATATATAAAGGATTTCATGAATGGTTCCATGCAGCACTACGGTGATCAGGTTAGTTCACGTAGCCATAACCGCTGCAGGAAAATCTGTCATCTTCGTCGATACAAAACACGACACTAGCATATCGAAGCACCCAAAAGTCAAGCTAGGCCTAACCGACGAGAGATCATCAAAAATACGAGCTGGGTTTACCTGGAGTCCGAATCATCTATATACTGACATAAGGAGAGTCTCTAACAAAAACTATCGTAGAGACACTATCTCCTCCAGAAGAAAAAAAACCACTTCGTAAGACATTTTTTCTTGACGAAGGGACCAGCTCTTGAAAAACGTACCCCGCCATTCTTAGCAGTACATCGGAACTCATCACGACTTGTTAAGACAACTCATACTTCCGCTAACAAGAATCTAGTCCCTCATACCCATCCAAAATATACAATATAGGACTGATTCTACTTGTACTAATAATATGTAATACATATGAATTCAGGCCATAAACACAATAAGCAAATTAATATATTTTCTGGCCCTAAAATTAAGTACAAACGCAAGCGTACTATTCTTGCGCTGGATCGATATCCAGACCGATTACTCCTATAATCAAAAGTGTGAATCAAACATGGATTATCTCGCTTTTACAATAAACAGCATTTTCATACACAGATGGATGCATGTCTATATTTTTCCCATATCAAATAACCATATCGATTTTTTTTGTAATATGTGCGTCAAAAATATGCACGCAACAGATTACCACACCCCTCGGGGAAAAAAAAGGTACATTTTTTTTTTTTTAATACATCTAGGAGCAACATACAATAGGCTCACAACGCACCAATAACAATGCGCAGATGATAAGCATAAGTTTTATGACCTTAGAGAAAGCACTTCTCTAAGTATTAATATTTCCAGAGAGGTGTCACCAACGCATACTACAATATTAGCAATGACACAATTTCCACATTAGTTTATACATAAATTCCATCTAAGATATCTTAACATCATGATCATCAAAGACGAAAAACATTGAAAAAATCAGCGGTGAATAAATATCCATGAACCGCTAAGTAGTGTTACAATCAATATATGATATATTACATATGTGTACACATTTCAACATAGAAACAATTGTATCAAAGCTGTATAACAGTTATGAATCATGTGGGCATCTAGACAAAATATCTGCCATCACATTTTCTGACCCACGGATAGCTCGCACCGAAAAATGAAATGGCTGTAGAGCAATCGCGTATCGCGTTGATCTCGCGCTCTTCAGATTTTTACTCTGAATAGCCGTAAGAGCTTTCTGGTCAGTTTCCACAATGAAATGCGCGCCCAGAAGAAATCTTTGTAGTTTAAGGATTGACCAAACCATAGCCAATAATTCACGGTCTAGGACCGAGTAATTCTTCTCTGCGGCATTTAATTTCCGAGAAATATACATCACAGGATGCAGAGTTCCAGAGTACTCTTGCATTAGTGCAGCTCCAATCCCGGTGGATGAAGCGTCACTACGAAGAATAAATGTCTTATCCTTAGAAGGTAATACTAGGATAGGTGAAGTAGAAAACATAGTTTTAACCTTATCCAAAGAGGATTGACATTCTTGAGTCCAATGGACTACATTAGGAGACCCTTTCTTTAGCAAGGAAGAAAGAGGTGACATAATGGAGGACAGATTCGGTATGAATCGTCCATAAAATTGTATTAGACCTAAGAGACTTCGTACTTGCTTTTTAGTCTTAGGAATAGAAATGTTAAGTATCTTACTTGTATTATGGTCTTCTGTTTTTAGGAACCCATGACCAACACGGTGTCCTAAGAAAGATATTTCGCTAAAACCAATACATGCTTTCGATGGTTTCGCTGTCAGGTTATGCTCGCGTAAGATAGACAATAGTTCATTTATACCATTATAGTGATCGTTCCAAGTATCACTGAAAAGACAGATGTCATCAAGATACGCAATGACATCTGAGCGATGAGATAGGATTCGACGCATCATGCGTACAAATGTAGCAGGGGCGTTCATAAGACCGAAAGGCATGAAATTCCATTGGAATAGACCCCTAGGCGTCGAAAAAGCAGTAAACGGTTTGGCGTGTTCGGATAGTGGAACTTGCCAATATCCCTTAGACAAATCGAGTTTAGTAAAGAAGTGAGAATTCGATAGTCTCGTAAGTAGCTCTTCTAGTAAAGGCATAGGTTCAGCATCGAATTTAGTCACTTGATTCAATTTGCGATAATCCACGCAAAGACGTATGTTATTGTCTTTTTTCCGTACTATAACCATCGGCGAAGAATATGCTGATGTGGATGGTTCAATAATTTTTAACTCTATCATCTCATCTAACTCTTTCTCTACCTGTGCTTGGAAATGTATCGGGATAGGATACGGTCTGACTCTTATAGGACTATGGTCAGTAAGAATAATGTCATGTTGAATGACATCCGTTTGACCAGGAATGTCAGTAAGGACATCCTGAAATTGTTCTAACATAGTAGAAACTTGTTTCTGCTCTCCTGGAGATAATTCTGGAGAAATTGCAACATCTTTCCATGATTCATTAGAGTGAAGAGGAATCATTGGAAAAGGTAAATTTACATCCGAGAAACTCGTTTCCTCATCCTGTATTACTGACAGAGATGAGTACTGTCCATGTTGGACTGGAAAATCGTCCGTTGCCTGGAAAACAGGTTGTAAATAATCAGGACGTTCATGGAATTCCGTGAGCATGTTGATGTGGAAGGTTTTACGCTTCCCGTCAATATCGACGATATAGTCAACATCGGAAACCTTTGATATTATATCGTACGGACCTTTCCAAGAAATGAGAAGTCTATTTTCCCTACAAGGTAGCAAGACAAATGCTTTGTCACCTGGACAAAGTTGACGCAAACATCTCTTTTTATTGGCAAATTCCCTTGCCTTCTGTTTCGCAAATTCAGAAGAAGCAGTTGCCAATTTGCATGCTTCAATAATCTTGTGTCTAAGTGCGATGACATATTCATAAGAGGATTTTGTGTCATCGACAATATTATCAGCAGTTATAAGATCATGAAGTAAGGACATAGGACCTCGCGGTTTCGCGCCAAAGACAAGTTCAAAGGGAGAAAATCCTGTATGTTCGTTGGCGACCTCTCTATATGCAAAGAGAGCCGCGGGTAAAACCCTATCCCAATCCTGAGGATGATCTTCTGTTATCTTACCTAGTAGGTTTTTCAGAGTTCTATTCAAACGTTCCACCATCCCATTGGACATAGGATGATAAATACTACTCAGCGATCTCTCTATCTTCAGAGTCGACATTACTTGAGACATGGTATCCGATATAAGTTGGGTACCATGGTCGGATAATATTTCTGCTGGAAACCCCAGACGAGAAAATATTAACCAAAGAGCATCTGCGACATCAGCAGTAGTTATGCTCTTTAGAGGAACAGCCTCCGGCCAACGTGTGCACATATCAACACACGTCAGAATAAATTGGTGTCCTCTAGCAGACTTTATCTTAAATGGACCAATGATGTCTATCGCCATTTTTTGAAATGGCCGAATGGGAATGTCTGCAGCCTGAATAGGTGCATCATGGCGTGGACCTCTGGATTTAATCTCTTGACATACTTTACAAGATCGACAATAGATTCGTATGTCCTTATTCACAGCAGGCCAAAAGAAAGATTGAAGAACTCTAGCTTTAGTACGGGAAAAACCCATATGTCCAGCACACTGCGAATCATGAGCGTGCTGTAAAATTTTAACTCTCATATTTTTAGGCACAAGGATTTGAGAATGAATGGACTTAGCGGAGTCTTGTACCATACGTACAAGTACGCCATTCTTCATCGTAATCCAAGATTTACGATTTGTATCCTTATTCGGATCACCTTTTGTTGCCAGAGTAAAGAATTTCTTTAGAGTAGGATCATCTTCCTGCTGTTTAATAAAGGAATCGTGTGAAATCTCCAAGGGATCATCTTGGATCTGCGCATCATTATCTTCAGAATGTGAAGATTGTGGCATATTGAGAGCTTGAGCCCTAGTGATTACTGCATTAGCAGATTGCATATTAACATTTTTCCCAATTAGAGATTTGCTGTGGAGTGCATTCTTTCACTCCATGAATGCGACCGATGATAAGATCAGCGATCGGATTCGGCAAGAGACATGCTTGCACCTCTCCTGTAAAGAACGGTGTAGCAATATTGATAATGGCAGTGGAGTACTTCTCCAATGTGCCACCAAATGTTACACATTTGACTATATTGCCCGTAGCTCGAGAAGGATTTACGAGTGATTGCCTCACTCCAATGGTAGTGCACCCCGAGTCGAAAAGAATTGATACCGGAGTACCATCTATTAGGCCCCTATTAAAGACAAGAGCACCCCTTCCATTATGCGCAATTGACGCATGGAGAGCGGGAAGTGGGTGACCGCAGCTTAAAGTAGAAACTGTGGTTGGATCGAATAATGTTTTGCATTGCGAACACTCAGATGCTCTAGCAAAATCGAAAGCGGAATTTGCTACACTATTGGAGTCTTTTTTATCATTATTCTGATTATCGGTGTCGTGGAACTCCTGTTGTGCAGAGTTAGCCTGGGAATAAGATTTACCATGTCTTTTGTGTTGTGATCTACCTCGGTTATAATTGTCTCTATAATTATTATTGCCTCTGTTATAACCCCTATTTGGGTTTGAATCATAATATTCATGATCATAATCATCATGCTCGTTATATTGAGTATCCCTGTAATATTGTTTCTTTTGTCTCCATGAAGCACTTGGGTAGTTCCTATAGCTACTCCCTTTCCGAGAATTTCTAACATTATGGGTACCCCTCGCGTGTCGAGGACTATCAGCCCGATTCCAGTTCTTCGAAGAAGAACCCTGATTTGAGTGGTTATCTTGGTTTTGATACTTATTCCAATTAACCTTTTTATCAAATTTATTTTTAGCTCCTTGGAATTTGTGTGAGTAATTCTGATTATATTCTGTTGCCGAAGCAACTGGCATACTCTCTTTAATGTTAGAGTTACTAAGAATCATGTCAGGGTGTGCCGTGGCATACTGGTCACAATATTCTTCCATTTGCTTTATTGTACTAGGTTTACGCTCATGTAAGAACTCTAGGAATGATTTATTTACAGAAGACATGACCTTGTCTCTTAGCAATAAATCTGTAAGACCATCAAATGTTTTCTCTGTTTTGGATAATTCAATCCATCGTGAAAGTGTAATTCGTGCTTTTGAGATGAAATCTGAGAATTCTACACCTACCTCAGGTCTCATTGTTTTAAACAAAAGACGGTAACCTTCCTCAGACAGCTGATATCTCTTTATCAAAGCTGCCCTAACAGCATCATAATTGTCTTTGTCGGCCTCTTCAACAAAATATAACTTACTCAGAGACTCCCCTTTTAGATTTTCAGACAACTGATTCACATACTGTGATTTGTCAACATTATGAGATCGACAAGCCCGTTCAAATCTAGAAAGCCAAAATGTTATGTCATCACTGGTAGGGTTAAACGCTGGTACTTTGACCTTGTACACAAAGGGTTTACCATTACCACCAGATGCCTGATTAACATTACTCATACATGTCAATTTTAATTTCTCTAATTCAAACTCATGTTCTCTTATTGCTTTTCTCTCTTCAGCTTCTCTATCTAATCTTTTCTGTTCTGCAGCAGCTTCTAGTTTTTTCTGTTCTGCAGCAGCAGCAACTTCTAGTTTTTTCTGTTCTGCAGCAGCAGCAACTTCTAGTTTTTTCTGTTCTGCAGCAGCTTCTAATTTTTTCTGTTCTGCAGCAGCAGCAACTTCTAGTTTTTTCTGTTCTGCAGCAGCTTCTAATTTCTTCTGTTCTGCCGCAGCAGCAACTTCTAGTTTTTTCTGTTCTGCAGCAGCTGCAACTTCTAGTTTTTTCTGTTCTGCAGCAGCTTCTAGTTTTTTCTGTTCTGCCTCAAATCTCCTTTCCTCCACTTGCATCTGCAATTTCTTAAGTTCAGCAGCAATATCAGCTTCTTTTTCTAATCTTTTTTCTTTAGCTAAGGCTTTCCTTTCTTCTGCAGCAGCTTTTTTTTCTTCTATTTGAAGTCTTCTCTCCTCAGCCGCAGCTTTTTTTTCCTCAGCAGCAAATTTTTTTTCTTCAACAGCAGCAGCAATTTTTTTCTCTTCTGCAGCTAATGCTTTGTCATATTGAGCAACAGACCCATTGTTCTAAGTCTTTTCCAGTCTTATCAAAAGATTTTCCTAGTGTAATGAAATAATCTAAGGTAGACATATTGTCTTCTTAAATCAGAAACCTGAAAAAGTAAATAAATTACTCTCTTTGTTAATGGGAGACAAGTCTATACCTTAGACTTAGTCTTAGTCCAAACTTGTATGGTTTACAATAACCAATGATAACTTGAGTACCTGTGGACAACAATAATTGTATCTCAAATACTGTGGGGACAAGCCTTACAAAGGTCTTGTATACCTCACTGTAATCAAAGATCACTTGAGTACCTGTGGAAAAAAAAATATTTCCCTTTACCAATAACTTTGGGAGACAAGCCTTACAAAGGTCTTGTATATCTCAATGTAATCAAAGATCACTTGAGTACCTGTGGAAAAAAAATATTTCCCTTTTCCAATAACAATCAGAAAGTACTGATCTGTACTATACTATCAGTGTATACCACTATACGTCATATGTCAACTAAAGACATTACAAATGACAAACAAGAAAAGACAATCTGAAAACATTTGCAGAGATCAAATTAAATTAAAT
This sequence comes from Oreohelix idahoensis, assembly GCA_024509875.1. Taxonomy (NCBI): domain Eukaryota; kingdom Metazoa; phylum Mollusca; class Gastropoda; order Stylommatophora; family Oreohelicidae; genus Oreohelix; species Oreohelix idahoensis. The sequence goes on from JAMPIV010001479.1 coordinate 67,914, forward strand.
AGGGGAAATGAAAAAAATGATCACAGAACCTGTGATGATAACTGCCATAAGATAACAAGACAAATAACGCTACAGTGTATAAACATAAGGTTGTAAAAAACTGAAATGAAAGGAAAGATGAGACCTACAATTATACAAACAAATCAAACAAAACTAAGGAACACAAAAAATGTTACAAATACAAATATGAAACAGTCGTCACAACTAACCAAATATTTGCAAACTATGTTGCAAGCAAATTTCAATTAAGAAATTGCTCCCTATCGAACGCCAGAACAAGACCAATATTACTCGGTATTTCCTGTTCTAGTCACACAGAATATAAACTAATTTAATACACAACAAATAACATGTAAGCATAAATAGCATATAGCATACAATATCATTTATGTCATGAATGGAATGTGTTGCCAGTATAGTGTTGTAAAGTAGGCACAGTTTATTTAATAATACTAACTTGCCACTTTATTCAGTAATAGACTTAAGTTTAAACTATTACACTGTCAATTTTTTCTCTGTTGAGCATATGAAGATCCCACGATGAACTATGCACTTTATTCAGCAACACTGCGATTCTTCTGTACATTGAGAAATGTCAACAATATTGCTCCAGATATTTTCTACACTTGATACCACTGTCCTGTGTAATACTGTCTGTACAGCGAAAAACTGTCAACAAGTGCTGACCTAGATACAGCATCCTATCGGTAATACAGGTCAAGCTGACATCGACTGTATAGCTGTCCTACTGGTGTTGATGTGTTCAAACAAATGTTCTTTCAGCTGTAAACTGTGATTCTCAACACAAAACTGCGTAAGCTGGACCCAGGAATCTGGCTCGCCACTGTAAAGACGTTATTTCTTACTACACCTGTAGTACACCACTGTAAAGTATCAGTCTGTGTGCTCTGTAAGGAAGAGTGGTGTGTTGTTGAGATCAGGCATGCTCCAGTCTACCCAGCTGTAAATGGGTAACTCATCCTAGTCCTGAGTTAGGGAAGGCAAAGGCTCCAGGGGAAGCAGGCCCTAAACTTGGTCACTTCAGCCGACGCAGGATGGTGTATGTATGAAGTAGTAGTGTAGAGTGTGATTACCGCGAATGGTGTACTGTTCGTGTGCTGACCAATATAATCACTCATACACATGTGTCTACAAGGCACCAATGCAGACTGCTGGAATCTTAGTTTACTCAATTTATTCAGACGTACACACTGGGACATACGAGTACATCAGGCTTTGTTGACATAACAATTTGTAGGTATACATAGCAGATCTGAAGTCATGACACATGCAGAAATAATGGGTAGTACATCAAAGTTCAATGTCATGATACATCATCTTATGAAACCACGAAAAGGGGGTTTCTAGCAGGATTGAGATCTCTCTGTCACTGTCCGATAATAAGATAAATAATCTGTTCTCTTGGCAGTGATCAAAACAGACGATGACCGAAATCCAACATGGCTACCTTCCTGAGTTGTCGTTCACTCATTCATAGGAAGAATATCAGCCAAAGTTAATTTACAATGGATATATAAAGGATTTCATGAATGGTTCCATGCAGCACTACGGTGATCAGGTTAGTTCACGTAGCCATAACCGCTGCAGGAAAATCTGTCATCTTCGTCGATACAAAACACGACACTAGCATATCGAAGCACCCAAAAGTCAAGCTAGGCCTAACCGACGAGAGATCATCAAAAAATACGAGCTGGGTTTACCTGGAGTCCGAATCATCTATATACTGACATAAGGAGAGTCTCTAACACAAACTATCGTAGAGACACTATCTCCTCCAGAAGAAAAAAACCACTTCGTAAGACATTTTTTTCTTGACGAAGGGACCAGCTCTTGAAAAACGTACCTCCGTACCCCGCCATTCTTAGCACTACATCGGATCTCATCACGACTTGTTAAGACAACTCATATTTCCGCTAACAAGAATCTAGTCCCTCATACCCATCCAAAATATACAATATAGGACTGATTCTACTTGTACTAATAATATGTAATACATATGAATTCAGGCCATAAACACAATAAGCAAATTAATATATTTTCTGGCCCTAAAAAATAAGTACAAACGTAAGCGCAATATCCTTGCGCCGGATCAATATCCAGAACGATTACTCCTATAATCAAAAGTGTGAATCAAACATGGATTCTCTCGCTTTTACCATAGACAGCATTTTCATACACAGATGGATGCATGTCTATATTTTTCCCATATCAAATAACCATATCGATTTTTTTGTAATATGTGCGTCAAAAATATGCACGCAACAGTCAGTCTTCTTTATATGACGATAATCATGATAATGATGGTGACAACAACTGTAACGATGATTATGACAACGACAATGTTAAACATAATGATGGTGACTACAACAACTGTAACGATAATTATGACAAGGACAATGTTAAACATAATGATGGTGACAACAACTGTAACGATGATTATGACAAGGACAATGTTAAACATAATGATGGTGACAACAACTGTAACGATGATTATGACAAGGACAATGTTAAACATAATGATGGTGACTACAACTGTAACGATGATTATGACAAGGACAATGTTAAACATAATGATGGTGACTACAACTGTAACGATGATTATGACAAGGACAATGTTAAACATAATGATGGTGACTACAACTGTAACGATGATTATGACAAGGACAATGTTAAACATAATGATGGTGACTACAACTGTAACGATGATTATGACAAGGACAATGTTAAACATAATGATGGTGACTACAACAACTGTAACGATGATTATGACAAGGACAATGTTAAACATAATGATGGTGACAACAACTGTAACGATGATTATGACAAGGACAATGTTAAACATAATGATGGTGACTACAACTGTAACGATGATTATGACAAGGACAATGTTGCCAAAGTGCGCGGACGACAAGGACAATGTTAAACATAATGATGGTGACTACAACTGTAACGATGATTATGACAAGGACAATGTTAAACATAATGATGGTGACAACAACTGTAACGATGATTATGACAAGGACAATGTTAAACATAATGATGGTGACTACAACTGTAACGATGATTATGACAAGGACAATGTTAAACATAATGATGGTGACTACAACTGTAACGATGATTATGACAAGGACAATGTTAAACATAATGATGGTGACTACAACTGTAACGATGATTATGACAAGGACAATGTTAAACATAATGATGGTGACTACAACTGTAACGATGATTATGACAAGGACAATGTTAAACATAATGATGGTGACTACAACTGTAACGATGATTATGACAAGGACAATGTTAAACATAATGATGGTGACAACAACTGTAACGATGATTATGACAAGGACAATGTTAAACATAATGATGGTGACAACAACTGTAACGATGATTATGACAAGGACAATGTTAAACATAATGATGGTGACTACAACTGTAACGATGATTATGACAAGGACAATGTTAAACATAATGATGGTGACAACAACTGTAACGATGATTATGACAAGGACAATGTTAAACATAATGATGGTGACAACAACTGTAACGATGATTATGACAAGGACAATGTTAAACATAATGATGGTGACTACTACAACTGTAACGATGATTATGACAAGGACAATGTTAAACATAATGATGGTGACTACAACTGTAACGATGATTATGACAAGGACAATGTTAAACATAATGATGGTGACTACAACTGTAACGATGATTATGACAAGGACGTTAAACATAATGATGGTTACCCTGTATACGAAGGACAATGTTAAACATAATGATGGTGACTACAACTGTAACGATGATTATGACAAGGACAATGTTAAACATAATGACGCCAACTGGTGGTGATGTTACAACAACTGTAACGATGATTATGACAAGGACAATGTTAAACATAATGATGGTGACTACAACTGTAACGATGATTATGACAAGGACAATGTTAAACATAATGATGGTGACTACAACAACTGTAACGATGATTATGACAAGGACAATGTTAAACATAATGATGGTGACTACAACTGTAACGATGATTATGACAAGGACAATGTTAAACATAATGATGGTGACAACAACTGTAACGATGATTATGACAAGGACAATGTTAAACATAATGATGGTGACTACTACAACTGTAACGATGATTATGACAAGGACAATGTTAAACATAATGATGGTGACAACAACTGTAACGATGATTATGACAAGGACAATGTTAAACATAATGATGGTGACAACAACTGTAACGATGATTATGACAAGGACAATGTTAAACATAATGATGGTGACTACAACTGTAACGATGATTATGACAAGGACAATGTTAAACATAATGATGGTGACTACAACTGTAACGATGATTATGACAAGGACAATGTTAAACATAATGATGGTGACAACAACTGTAACGATGATTATGACAAGGACAATGTTAAACATAATGATGGTGACTACAACTGTAACGATGATTATGACAAGGACAATGTTAAACATAATGATGGTGACAACAACTGTAACGATGATTATGACAAGGACAATGTTAAACATAATGATGGTGTTAAACATAATGATGGTGACTACAACTGTAACGATGATTATGACAAGGACAATGTTAAACATAATGATGGTGACTACAACTGTAACGATGATTATGACAAGGACAATGTTAAACATAATGATGGTGACAACAACTGTAACGATGATTATGACAAGGACAATGTTAAACATAATGATGGTGACTACAACTGTAACGATGATTATGACAAGGACAATGTTAAACATAATGATGGTGACTACAACTGTAACGATGATTATGACAAGGACAATGTTAAACATAATGATGGTGACCACAACTGTAACGATGATTATGACAAGGACAATGTTAAACATAATGATGGTGACTACAACTGTAACGATGATTATGACAAGGACAATGTTAAACATAATGATGGTGACTACAACTGTAACGATGATTATGACAAGGACAATGTTAAACATAATGATGGTGACTACAACTGTAACGATGATTATGACAAGGACAATGTTAAACATAATGATGGTGACTACAACTGTAACGATGATTATGACAAGGACAATGTTAAACATAATGATGGTGACTACAACTGTAACGATGATTATGACAAGGACAATGTTAAACATAATGATGGTGACAACAACTGTAACGATGATTATGAGATGGTTGAATGATGATGACAATTAACGAAGGAGACGTAATGATGATGACAATTATGGAGACGATAATAACAGAGACTTCTTCTTCTTCTTCCTCGTTCGTCCTAAAAAGGACGTTGGTTGCGTTGTGTCTGTTTACAGCGAAGCTGCGATATTTGCGCCTTTCGGCCGACACATCCGACTTCAGCACGGCATTTTTTGGGACCGGGTTTGCCTTCCCTCTTCAAACCCTACTCTCTCAGCCAGACTGCAGTGATGCAGCCTGTTTCCAGGACCACCGCTTGGAGGTGGAGTAGGGTCTTGGTCATCTCTGGTTCGCTGACCCTGACGCAAGCTGTTGTTGCGTCTTTGGTCCCATATAACAAAGACGACGAAAATATTGACAATAATGGTGACGACTACAGTGATAAGATTATTCAGATAAAAATGATCATTATTGAAGTGGTGATGAAGCTGATGTTATGATAATGCGATGAATAACATTAAGATAATGATTGTTGTCGTAGATTTTTGATAGGGGAATTAAGACTTCGGTTGGACCCATCTGAATAGATTTGAATAAGCGATAGAAACAGTGAGAGATAATAATAGAAATAGATGTCCACGAGTGAGATGGAGAAATTAATAGAGTCTGTCCCTGAAATCGAGAATTTTCTCTCTCTTTCAGCCTAATTTCTACAACAGATCTAGAGGAGTCAGACAGTCTAAATATATATATATATATATATATATATAGATATATATATATATATCTATATATATATATATATATATATATATATATATATATATATATATATATATATATATATATATATATATATCCCCTCATATACACACACACATAAGTGACGACAGTTAAACGCACAGACGTGGAAAAACTATAACGATGAAATATAGATATTTTGGAACGAGCAGACCGACACGCTTGAATAAAGTTTATGTAAATTTATTAACATAAGGAAAATTTTACCACAACACATAAATGTTAATATCAAGCATAGAAAATACATATAAGGTAATGAATTACTACAAGTATAATAGACCCATAGGTGTAATTTTTTCCCTCGATGTTTAGCCCACGATCCTGTTAGAAGAAAAGTGATAGCCCCAAAGAGTCACGGATATATACGTGTGACGTACGTCTAGTTTGTCAAGTGAATTTTCCCTGATTTGATGGATGACTAAACGAGGAAGTGGAGGGGAACTGCGGTAAGACGTGGAATACGATGGATGGGTTTGAAAAAAAAATCGAAAAAAGGTGATTCGTCTTACGAGGATAAAAGACAAAGAAAATAGTCTACGTTACGGCCACAAGGCCTTCGTCAGGAAAGGAAAGAAAGTGAAGGCTAGATAGGACACATAAAAACTAAATAAAATAAAAACTGGGTACTTCCCTGAAGGCAAGAACCGAAATTCTATCAAAATCGCTGTCTGTTTGTAAGCGCGTGGCTGAACAGAAAAATGACTTCCGCCGCCGGATGTACACAATGCATACTAAGAAACTAAAAAGCGAAACCGGAAAATAAACTACCCAACGTGATAAAAGTGGGGACTGGAAATAGAAGGGGACAGAATGAGTGGGAGATAAATAAATATGAAATAAAAAAATGTACATGGCATACAAATAGAAGAATAGGATAAGAGTGGAAAGAGTAAAATAGAGCAAGAGAGGAGAGGGTGACCTCAGACAAAGGTGTGAAAAGTGTTGAGACCGGCTGGTTTTAGACACCCCATGCGGTGGATAAGACGGTTCTCAAGCTGTTCTCGGCTGGCAGTGTCAGAGGAGCAGGATCGGATCGCTGTGACCTGGATGTCGATGGGACCATGGTGGTCAGGACCATTGAAGTGTATAGCAACTGGTGTGGACTTTTGCTGAGCGATGTCATTTAAGTGCTGGCTGAATCTGTCCCCAAGTCGTTTGCCTGTTTGGCCAATATAAGTTTTGCAGCAACGTTTACATATGATCGTATAAATGACATTGCGCGATTCACACGTGAAGCTACTAGTGATGGTGTACGTAGCCTTAGGAAAGGACACCTTCTGGGTTGATATGACATACTTGCACGTGTTGCATCGTGTCCGACCACAGGGTAGTGTGCCAAAGTGAGTGGCATTCTCCTTTGGGAGACGGCTGTGAACAAGAAGATCCTTCAAGTTCTTGTCACGTCTATATGCCACCAAAGGTGCTTCACTGAATACTTTTTGGGTCAGAGGCTCAGCTTGGAGGATAGGGAGGTGGCGGAAAAAGGATCTGTTTGACAGTAGTACTGTGAGGGTGATGGGTCAAGATTAATTTGACTCTATCCGAAGTGGATTTATGGTGAGGTTTGAGGGCCTCCAGACGAGAGATGGGGAGCACACGTTGGAGAGCAGAGGTGAGAACATGTTCTGGATAAAGTCTGTTACGGAAGAAATCCAACATCTCATTTGCTCGTAAGTGGAAGTCATCGTCGTCTTGGCATAAACGGCGGAGGCGGAGAAGTTGTGAAAAAGGAAGGGAGTCACGACAGGCCCGAGGATGAGAAGAGGTATACAGGAGGTAGCTGTGGGCATCTGTCGGCTTGTAGTATACTGAGGTATTAAGGCCGGAGGGCGTGATAGAAATAGTAATGTCAAGGAAGTTGACAGATACTGTGGAGACGAGGGAGGTGAACTTGATGGTGGGGTGAAAGTGGTTCACAAAGTCGATGAAGCGGTGTAAATCAGTCTCAGACATATCTGTGAGACCTATGCCATCATCGATATATCTGCGGTAAAACCCAGGGAAAGGACCGGAGTATTGTTGCCATATCTGATGCTCCAAGTGGCCCATGAATAGACAGGCATAGCTGGGACCCATCTTCGTTCCCATGGCAACACCACTAATTTGGTCAAAAAACTGACCATTGAATTCAAAGGAATTCAGTTGAAGGACCAGTTCAGCAAGACGGAGAAGAGTGACAGTGGATATAGAAGGGCAAGTGCGTTGGTCCAGAAAAAACTGAAGAGCTCGGAGACCATCAGAGTGGGGAATAGAGGTATACAGAGAGCAGACGTCCAGCAAGAAAAGACGGTAGGAGCGGTCTGCTGGGAGTCGGATAGAGGAGAAAGTTGTAAGAGCGTGATTGGTGTCTTTGATGAAGGAGGGAAGATTCTCAACGATAGGCTGGAAAATGCTATCGAGGAAGTCAGAAATGTGTTCAGTAGGACAAGAACAGGCTGAGACAATAGGTCTTCCAGGGTTTTCGATCTTGTGAATTTTGGGGAGCATGTAGAATACAGGCTTGCCCAAAGAGCTGTCATGAATCCTAAGATGAGATGCTTCGGGAGGAAGATCATTACTAGTGATAAGCTGTTTAATCGTGTTGTGTACAATGCGATTGTTAGAGACAGTCGCATCGCTGGTCCTGGACCTGTAAAAAGTGCCATTGGTCAACTGGTTTTTACCTTCACTTAGGTACAAGTCCTTCTGCCAGACGACAATGGCTCCTCCCTTGTCAGCCGGTTTGATGACAATGTCGTCTCTACGGCGAAGAAGGGAGAGAGCACCAGACTCCGCCGAAGTGAGATTGGAATAATGCAATCTACGAGGGCGGAGCTGCTGAATGTCATGGATGGTGTTCTTGATATACAGGTCCAGGGCATGAGAGGCTCCAGGTTTAGGTGTAAAGGGAGGTTTAGTAGAGTCAGAAAAGCGTGCGAAGATGTCGGATTCAGCCTGAGACTGCGGAGTGCTGTCTTTCTCTCTAAAATGGAGCTTCAGCCTCATGCGACGGTGAAACCGATGAACATCCTGGAGGAGATTGTATTGGTCTAGGGTCGGACGAAGAGGAACAAATTTTAGGCCCTTACTGAGAACAGAGCGCTCTCCCTCAGAGAGGGGTAGATCTGGGGGGATGCAGACTACCTGAGTGCATGATGGAGTGGAGGATGGAGGGGTAGCTATGGGGGTAGGGATGAGACGGGATAGTTTATGGTGTTTAGACGTGGAAAGGAACTCATGCAGCTGCCGGTTCAGTGTGTGGATAGTGGTGCGTACCATAGAATAGAAAGGGAAGTTGTTGGAGGTGAGACAACGTAAGCGAAGCAGAAGCTGGGTCTGTAGGGCACTGAGGTCTGATAAAAGGCGGGAGTGACTGGCGGCCACTACGCGCATACGTTGAAAGCCACATCTGGTCTCAATTCGTTGTAGGAGACGTTGTTCCCTAGGATTGAGTGTACCAGCAGATGGATGAAAATTGGAAGAAAATCCATTAGGAAGAATTTTGTGGTGGAGGCAGGTGTGAATAAAGTGGAGATGAGAGGTGAATCTAGTTTTCTTGAAAGTAACGAACGCAAAGTCAATAGCGACACGGGATATATCAGGAGGTAGGGAGCTAAAGCTGGTGGTAACCGACACACGGAGCGAGTTGATAAAATATTTCAGAGAGGGCATAGTGGGGAAAAGTAAAACGTCCAGAAAATAAAAAACGTAAAAAGTGAAATAAATAAAATATAAAACGCTGAAACAGTAAATAAATAGGGTAGATTGCGGTAGGCTAATATAAGGTATGAAGGAAGAATAGGGAAATACGAAAATAAATAGGTGAATAGGATATAAAATACTGAGAAAAGGCGATAGGATAGGATCAGGGAGATAAGCAGGATAGGTAGATAGAGATACGAGATAACAGAGACACGGTGCAGTCAAAAAAAAATATATATATATAATCGAGGAAGTGGAGGGGAACTGCGGTAAGACGTGGAATACGATGGATGGGTTTGAAAAAAAATCGAAAAAAGGTGATTCGTCTTACGAGGACAAAAGACAAAGAAAATAGTCTACGTTACGGCCACAAGGCCTTCGTCAGGAAAGGAAAGAAAGTGAAGGCTAGATAGGACACATAAAAACTAAATAAAATAAAAACTGGGTACTTCCCTGAAGGCAAGAACCGAAATTCTATCAAAATCGCTGTCTGTTTGTAAGCGCGTGGCTGAACAGAAAAATGACTTCCGCCGCCGGATGTACACAATGCATACTAAGAAACTAAAAAACGAAACCGGAAAATAAACTACCCAACGTGATAAAAGTGGGGACTGGAAATAGAAGGGGACAGAATGAGTGGGAGATAAATAAATATGAAATAAAAAAATGTATATGGCATACAAATAGAAGAATAGGATAAGAGTGGAAAGAGTAAAATAGAGCAAGAGAGGAGAGGGTGACCTCAGACAAAGGTGTGAAAAGTGTTGAGACCGGCTGGTTTTAGACACCCCATGCGGTGGATAAGACGGTTCTCAAGCTGTTCTCGGCTGGCAGTGTCAGAGGAGCAGGATCGGATCGCTGTGACCTGGATGTCGATGGGACCATGGTGGTCAGGACCATTGAAGTGTATAGCAACTGGTGTGGACTTTTGCTGAGCGATGTCATTTAAGTGCTGGCTGAATCTGTCCCCAAGTCGTTTGCCTGTTTGGCCAATATAAGTTTTGCAGCAACGTTTACATATGATCGTATAAATGACATTGCGCGATTCACACGTGAAGCTACTAGTGATGGTGTACGTAGCCTTAGGAAAGGACACCTACTGGGTTGATATGACATACTTGCACGTGTTGCATCGTGTCCGACCACAGGGTAGTGTGCCAAAGTGAGTGGCATTCTCCTTTGGGAGACGGCTGTGAACAAGAAGATCCTTCAAGTTCTTGTCACGTCTATATGCCACCAAAGGTGCTTCACTGAATACTTTTTGGGTCAGAGGCTCAGCTTGGAGGATAGGGAGGTGGCGGAAAAGGATCTGTTTGACAGTAGTACTGTGAGGGTGATGGGTCAAGATTAATTTGACTCTATCCGAAGTGGATTTATGGTGAGGTTTGAGGGCCTCCAGACGAGAGATGGGGAGCACACGTTGGAGAGCAGAGGTGAGAACATGTTCTGGATAAAGTCTGTTACGGAAGAAATCCAACATCTCATTTGCTCGTAAGTGGAAGTCATCGTCGTCTTGGCATAAACGGCGGAGGCGGAGAAGTTGTGAAAAAGGAAGAGAGTCACGACAGGCCCGAGGATGAGAAGAGGTATACAGGAGGTAGCTGTGGGCATCTGTCGGCTTGTAGTATACCTCACCATAAATCCACTTCGGATAGAGTCAAATTAATCTTGACCCATCACCCTCACAGTACTACTGTCAAACAGATCCTTTTCCGCCACCTCCCTATCCTCCAAGCTGAGCCTCTGACCCAAAAAGTATTCAGTGAAGCACCTTTGGTGGCATATAGACGTGACAAGAACTTGAAGGATCTTCTTGTTCACAGCCGTCTCCCAAAGGAGAATGCCACTCACTTTGGCACACTACCCTGTGGTCGGACACGATGCAACACGTGCAAGTATGTCATATCAACCCAGAAGGTGTCCTTTCCTAAGGCTACGTACACCATCACTAGTAGCTTCACGTGTGAATCGCGCAATGTCATTTATACGATCATATGTAAACGTTGCTGCAAAACTTATATTGGCCAAACAGGCAAACGACTTGGGGACAGATTCAGCCAGCACTTAAATGACATCGCTCAGCAAAAGTCCACACCAGTTGCTATACACTTCAATGGTCCTGACCACCATGGTCCCATCGACATCCAGGTCACAGCGATCCGATCCTGCTCCTCTGACACTGCCAGCCGAGAACAGCTTGAGAACCGTCTTATCCACCGCATGGGGTGTCTAAAACCAGCCGGTCTCAACACTTTTCACACCTTTGTCTGAGGTCACCCTCTCCTCTCTTGCTCTATTTTACTCTTTCCACTCTTATCCTATTCTTCTATTTGTATGCCATATACATTTTTTTATTTCATATTTATTTATCTCCCACTCATTCTGTCCCCTTCTATTTCCAGTCCCCACTTTTATCACGTTGGGTAGTTTATTTTCCGGTTTCGTTTTTTAGTTTCTTAGTATGCATTGTGTACATCCGGCGGCGGAAGTCATTTTTCTGTTCAGCCACGCGCTTACAAACAGACAGCGATTTTGATAGAATTTCGGTTCTTGCCTTCAGGGAAGTACCCAGTTTTTATTTTATTTAGTTTTTATGTGTCCTATCTAGCCTTCACTTTCTTTCCTTTCCTGACGAAGGCCTTGTGGCCGTAACGTAGACTATTTTCTTTGTCTTTTGTCCTCGTAAGACGAATCACCTTTTTTCGATTTTTTTTCAAACCCATCCATTGGATGATTAAAGGGACTTTAGCTTTTCATAACATTAGAATCCCTGAACATCAGTATTGTTGTAACTTTTCATCAACGAAGAGTAGCGGCTATGATCAAAGCAGTCAAAGAAGATCCCCAGAACAGAGAAGCAGAAGTTTAGCATCTCCGTACGAACACTGAACCGTTCGCAAGACGGACACGAGCGGTCAGAAGAAAGCTTCTTGCAGACTTCGCACGTCTGTGGCCACCGGCAGACTTGCCCGAAAGACGGAACGCTCAGCGTAGCGGATACGATCTGAGGAATCAGGAAACTCACCGCAAACGAGGCTAGTCTCGCCGAAATTTCACATCCTCGTGTGAGCAGCCTGAGACGAACGTAGATCGGAAGCCAGTCGGGCCATCGTGGTTAGCATGGCGGCTAAATAACTTCAACTTCCCCTGGGAACTGAAGAGGCGCGAAATTTTCACATGTACCATTTATCTTGCCTTTCTAATAGATAAATACAGAATCTGAAAAGGGCAACGTTATCATTCGTTCTGACAGAATTCTAAGATTCACTAGCATATAGAAAAAAATTCCTGCTAGATTTCATCTAAATTGTTGGCTATTGGAGTGAAATTCTTTTCTGTGCAGACGGTAATTTATACTTTAGCTTCGAGTGATCAGTGGTCTAGTTATTTCATATTTAGTTCACTGGATTGTGGTGTAAATTTAACCTTATTAAATAAGCCCATCTTCAAAGTTCTAGTGCCAACTAAATGTTACATCTATAAGTTTATTTCCTAATACAATAGCCGCTTAAGGGAATTATAACTTTAATACAGTTTAGTTCTTTATAAATAGATGTGCTTTCAACTATTAACCTCTCGGGGAGTTTTTTTCTTGCTTTATTAATTGAAGATGCGAGTGCAGAAAATAGTTAAACTGTAAATGTATCGCGCGTTAGATTTTAATATGATTTTATTGCATTTCATGTTTTTCTATTGCATCCAGAATGATCTTTTGAACCTCGCATCCCAGCAATTAAGCAGCAATGAAACATCATTTAAGCAGCCATTACGCAGCAATAATATATATCTAGAGTCTTGCCGACTCAGTTCGATTACTCCAGTGACTTATGAACATATTTGAAATTTAATCTTTGTGGCGATCCTGTTGGGATTCAGCTATCTGAAGTATACAGAAACAAAGCAAACCCAAAGACTATTTTAAAATCCCAATTCATAAAGTCGTTTTATAGTTATCAAACTGTAAGAAGAACAGTCAACAGTAGCAATATTTACTCACTGCTCTATTTGTGAAGAAGAACATAGATTTCCCTGACACTGTCTGTCAAGCATAATCATTGGATTTTACCACCCCCTGAAGAACTTACCTCAGTGTTTTTTGTAGTTTGTGACATTACTGCAAAAGAAAGTTATCTCCACCAGCTGTGCCAATCTTAGACACCACACCATTCCTCACACCTAGCCAAGTGCCTGTGCCATTCTTTAGGAACTTTATCTAATAAACAAACAGTACCGTTAAACTTCAACGTCCAGCGATTTCGGGACACTTTGTTAACTTCAACAACCCGCAAATCTGGGGCTGTACACGGAAGAAAATACTTTTACCTAAGCCAAGGTTTAGTGCTGTTTTTTTATGTATTTCCTATGAAGTGCCAGAATTCACCATTTGGTAAGTCTGTGTGTGTGTGACTGTGTGCTGGCCAGCCCTTGCGTGTTGTTTTTGAATGAAAGGAGATTTAAATCTTTTACCCTTATACAGTAGTTAGTTCAACCTAGTATTAAGGTGTATTGTATTCATTGTACGGGATTTCTCCTAGCGGGATTATTTAACTGTGAGCATTCCCCCCTCCCGGGAAAAATTGGTTGATTAAAGGAAAACATTTGATGACCCCTAGCTTTTCCTTTACCCCTTATTACTGTAATCCCCTTGATCAGAGTAATAAATTTACCATTGGGTTAAATTGCCTATCTCTGATCATCATCCCCCCCCCCCCCCCCTTTCTCGTCTTTGGGACCGGGTCTTTTCTGTTAGTAAATACAAGCGGGAAAAGGTGCATTGGATACTTCTCCTCAGAAACCCTCCCCCCTGTTATTTTGTGTTTTGTAACCCATGATTTCTGACTGTACATTGATACTTACTTGTAACTTGATTTTATGATAATAAAAGTATTAAAAACTTTATTAGCATTGGTGTCGGCTGGCCCAAAACCCAAACATTTCCCATATTTTGTTATCGTAGTGTATATTCATGTACGTTGTGCGTCAGGATCACCAAATCGGTGTGTGCGCATGAACAACTGGAACTGACAAACAGTTGTTTGTTCAGAAGAGTGGTAGGAATTGTTTTGGGAGACAAATATTGTCGTAATAAGAGACTGTCCTTACTCTTCCCCAGCCCTTGTGAATCTACTACCTCACTTTCCTAAATCCTTATTCTCACAGAGCCTTCACTATCATTCTACACTCTAAAGGACCAATATCCATCAGAACTCTCTCAGATAAAAATTACGACAATACGCTATGTTCTATGATTTCCCTGTAAAGGTATGAACAGAACTGATACTCTACTCTATCCTAAGGAAAATATCATTAGCAACAACAAAAAACTGCATAAAGGAATTTAAGACAGCAAAATGGGTGCCAAAAATACAATAATAAAGGAATCACTCAGTCCTGCATTCACTCTATTCATGTCAGCCGTGGCCACGCGCTTGCATTCATACTTACAGCTTTGGTAGCAACTTCTGGAAAAACAATTTTTAGGACATACACATACAGAATCTCCAGTGTTATTCTTGGCCAAGGGAACCCAAGCTCCGCAAAGACAGGTTAAATTCACTGCTTCAGGGAATGTTTCCTTGGTTATTATTATTTAGGATATCTGTTTATGTCACATTAAAATTGTCCAGGCACGAAAGTTAACAGCGAGCACAGTGTCAATAGCTTAGGGTTTCCAGTACCTAGGAATGTCAGGTCGGTGCCTTCTCTCAGTATAGAAATTTAATTTGGTCACACCACAATTAGTCAAAATGTCGGAATGTTAATGTTTTGTAATTTTTCTCGCCACAGGGCTGCATGTACATGAGAGTTTGTGAAGAAATATAATCTGGCTCAAAGGCCCAGTATAGGCATTTAGTCTTTAAAACCGTTAGTGAGATTTGTACTCTGTCTATTTCTGGAGGCACACACACTGCCAGACAGGTGTTAACTTGTAAACCCACGTGGTTAAAGATAAAAAATGTTTCTTCTCTCAGTTGTACTAAAACCGCTGGTAAAAAGTTGGGCTGACCCAAAACTGTATAAGGAAGAGAAACTGATTATAGCAAATTTAATTAAATTTATTTCCCTCTGCTCAGAAACCTAACTAGTGACAATAAAATAGGCGATTTACCACTTAAATCACTCACAAAATACTAGATATAATATTACCTCCAAACAGAACTACGGCAATCACCACGAAACTAGAATTTATTCACTAGATAGGAATTCTAGAAGCTCGGCAAAAAAAATTGACGAGAAAACTAAGAAACTTCGCTATACAAGCTTATTTCTCTAGCACGAGCGATCCGTCTACTGCAACTAAGGAGTACTGAATGCCTGAAGTCTAACTACTGGGGTTTAATATATGAAAACGGACAAATGATGCACGCCATTCTTAAAAACCCGAAATAGCATCCCGTCTTAACACTTCACATTAACTCAGGCGCCAGCAATAAAACTGCCAGTGCTCGTTCTAACACCTACAGCTACCTCTGGTCATTTCCCCGCGATGCATGTTGGCGCCTTCTCACACCTAACACCGAGAAACTTAACTAAGAGCGCCGTGTCAGATGAAAATGTTAGACGATATGTCTGCCATCCCATGTCTGTCGAGACTGAATTTCACACTATTCGGTCTCCTCACGAACCTAGCTTAACAGCAATAAAATGCGTTGCTAAATAAGAAAAGAGACAGGCGAAGGTATGAATGGGAGAGTTTTATTTTTCATAATCAGACGAATGCGAAAAAAAGAACGGATAAAAGAGCGATAATAAAGTAGAAGACACGGGTAGAATAAAGAAAAGATATAGAAATTTATTAATCATAAATCTCTCTGCGACAATTGTGATGATGACGATAATGTTTAAGATGATAATGGTAGTAACGATGGGGATTATAATGCTAGTGTTACGACGATACATCTTACAAAGATTTAAATATTTTTGAGGCTGTGACGTTAATGTTAATATTTGAGGCGGTGACGTTAATGTTAATTGTGGTCATACTTTATGGGAACCGGACTCTGCTCTTTGGATAGGGAATGTCAGGGCAGCAAAGAATGGAACTGGTTGTTTCCCCTGCTCTGCAGTAGTGATCCAAAAATGGCCAAAATTCAAGTAATATGAATGATTTTTTTTACAACGGTAGCAACCTTCGCTCAAGATTACTCTTGGTAGAGATATAAATAGAAGGTTGATGCTTCTATTTTAGAGAGTCTCGCCGGGATTTATAGAATGGCAAGTGCAATAACTGAGTCGTCTAAGTTTGTTATAAACTTTATATTCTCTGCCCACTTCTGTGAGAAATATATGGAGAGATTACAGACAGCCAGGATAATGAGTAGTACTAAGGATTTCATTAGTTTAGAGGTGATAAAGACTGAAATCTTGGTATATACAATGGTGATAAATTATATCCCTCTTGATGTGATTAGACTGATTGTAGTACATGCGCCCACACAGAGCAGATGATAAATAGGTTAGCTCTGTATTGTCCCTGTGTATAAAGTCTGTAGTGAGTGGTATGAAGAGTACAGTCACTCACCCCGTACTGTCAAGCCTAGATCAACGAATCAGACCAGTGTTCATTTCCAATTGACAGCACATCATTTATTTACGCAGCAACATCAATCCGATACGATACACTACACAGGTACAACATGATACACAAAAATCAATAATAATCAATTGCGCAGAATGTTACAGCTGTTCAGTATGATGTAAACCCTGTTTACATCGCAGTTCTAATGTTACATCAGTAAATTCACCAGAACGACTGCTGACACTGCAGTTACAAAACCCGCCACACAGGCGTACATCTATAGGACTCCCTCAACGACTGCATACCCCTGCAGTTAACAAAACGCCATACAGGCTTGAATCTATATATCCTAGCAGTTCTAATGTTCCACCAGAACGACTGCTGACACTGCAGTTACAAAACGCCACCCAGGCTTAAATCTATATATACTCAAAAGACTGTCCGCTCTGTAGTCTATAAGTAATCTGGCCTACACAACTCCTGGCCTTATAATCTCTTCAATAACTCTGATATCTGTTCATGGATCCTTAAATCTATATATATACTCAAAAGACTGTCCGCTCTGTAGTCTATAAGTAATCTGGCCTACACAACTCCTGGCCTTATAATCTCTTCAATAACTCTGATATCTGTTCATGGATCGTTAAATCTATATATATACTCAAAAGACTGTCCGCTCTGTAGTCTATAAGTAATCTGGCCTACACAACTCCTGGCCTTATAATCTCTTCGATAACTCTCCCTTCATAAGGAACAATGGCCTAACTATCTCCTAGCGCCGTTCCTGCACAATAGAAATCTATCAGGGAGGTAAATATGATCCCAAAACATCGGCCTGTATACACCAAGGCCTCAGAACATGTCCTTAACATAAAGTACACCTTATCTTCTCTTATCTCATCTTATCTGCAGATTTATCTCATCTTATCTGCAGATAAACACACTTAAATAGGCAAGTACTAGTACACCTCGAAAAATGGCCAAATATCGTTCCCTTACACTACCCTTGGGAACACACACAAGATACTGGGCTGACTCCAGTCACCCGCCCAAACTTAGACTGCCACGGGATGTATCAACAGTTAGAAAACTGACTCACAGAGGCACGTCTGCAGCTTAAACAGCTGCAGTATTTACTTCGACCATCTTGTCCAACAAAGTCTGGACATACCAGTATAATTCACCCAATATAGTGGGGTACGTTGTAACATATACATTTTATTATTTTGTTTTTTTGCATTTGACATGTATGTATTGCTTATTGATGTACAGTTGCGCATGAAGCTCCCAATCTCATCACATAAAATAATTTTACTTACTTACTTACTTAGTCACTTCTCTTCTACCATGAGTTGTAGAGATTTGGAAAAGAAAGCGCCATAGTATCCTATCGGCTGTCTTTCTCGTGGCCTGGTTCCATTCTAGTCCTCGGTCCTTCAAAGATTGTTTAATGTTGTCCTCCCAGCGGAATCTTGGTCGTCGTGGAGGTCTGAATCACTGGCTCTTAGTTTCCCATGCTTGTCATGGTAGCCGATCTTCTCCCATTCTGCAGACATGGCCAAACTATCTTAGTTGGGACTGTTCTACTTGGGTCTGCAGGGGTTGGATTTTTAGGGCTTGACGTATCGTCTGGTTGTGGACCATGTCTCTTCTTGTTACTTCAACCACCTTCCTCAGATACCTCATTTCTGAGGTTTGGCTCTGGCGTTTGTGGGTTGTAGTCATTGCCCATGACTCGCATCCATACGTCAAGACTGGGACATAGGTGGAGCGGTATACAGCCATCTTCGTCTTCTTGTCACCTTCTCTTTGTTGAGCGATCCTCGATTTAGGGCCTGAAAAAGTCTCCCAGCTGCTGCTCTTTGGGTAGCCAACTCTTCTTTGATGCCTCCATTCCGGTCTATGACAGCTACGAGGTATTTAAAGTGGTTGACCTGCTCCAGGGCCTGTTCTCCCAGCTTAATCTGATGCCTTCTTTCCTCTCGTGATATCACCATGGTTTTTGTTTGAGAGCTGCTTATGACCATCCCTCTCTGCTCCAGCTCTTCCTTCCAGACTTGCAGGTTTGATTGAAGATGTGCCTGTGATTTAGCAATCAGGGCAACATCATCAGCAAATGCCAGCTCTGAAATACAGATATGTTGATAAGGATATTTTTGTAATGATAATGACCATGATAATGCGGTACCGAAGACAAAATCTCCAGATTTGGCACCTGGAATGTTCTTGCACTTAAAAAAAAGGTACAGATGACAGCAGACATAGAGAATTAAATGCCACTGGAACATGAGATGAGAAGAAGACGTTGGCAATGGATAGGATACACATTTGGGAAACCTGTTGATAGCATTGCAAGGCAGTCCTTGTTCTAGAATTGCCAGAGTAAGAGGGGTACCGAGAGACCAAAAACACGCACGGAAAAGACATATGCAGACAAAAATGGACGAAACAAAGGAGACATGGAAAGGCCTTGAGCTGATGGGACGGGATAGAAGGACTGGCGTGAGATGGTTGAAGGGTTGTGGTCCTTGGGGAGCTGATGGGCGATACTGGTGGTAAATGACGACACTGATGGTAGTGTGACGATACTGGTGGTAAATGGTGATACAGGGGATAGTGTGACGATTCTGATGGTAGTGTGACGATTCTGATGGTAGTGTGACGATACTGATGGTAGTGTGCCGATACTGATGGTAGTGTGACGATTCTGATGGTAGAGTGACGATACTGATGGTAGTGTGACGATTCTGATGGTAGTGTGACGATACTGATGCTAGTGTGACGATGCTGATGGTAGTGTGACGATTCTGATGGTACTGTGACGATACTGATGGTAGTGTGATGATACTGATGGTAGTGTGACGATTCTGATGGTAGTGTGACGATTCTAATGGTAGTGTGACGATACTGATGGTAGTGTGACGATTCTGATGGTAGTGTGACGATACTGATGGTAGTGTGACGATTCTGATGGTAGTGTGACGATTCTGATGGTAATGTGACGATTCTGATGGTAGTGTGACGATTCTGATGGTAGTGTGACGATTCTGATGGTACTGTGACGATACTGTTGGTAGTGTGACGATTCTGATGGTAGTGTGACGATTCTGATGTTAGTGTGACGATACTGATGGTAGTGTGACATATCTGATGGTAGTGTGACGATTCTGATGGTAGTGTGACGATACTGGTGGTAGTGTGGCGATACTGATGGTAGTGTGACGATTCTGATGTTAATGTGACGATTCTGATGGTAATGTGACGATTCTGATGGTAATGTTACGATTCTGATGGTAGTGTGACGACACTGATGGTAGTGTGACAATTTTGATGGTAGTGTGACGATTCTGATGGTAGTGTGACGATTCTGATAGTAGTGTGACGATACAGTTGGTAGTGTGACGATTCTGATGGTAGTGTGACGATTCTGATGGTAGTGTGACGATACTGATGGTAGTGTGACGATTCTGATGGTAGTGTGACGATTCTGATGGTAGTGTGACGATTATGATGGTAGTGTGACGATTCTGATGGCAGTGTGACGATACTGATGGCAGTGTGACGATTCTGATGGTAGTGTGACGATACTGATGGTAGTGTGACATTCTGATGGTAGTGTGACGATTCTGATGGTAATGTGACGATTCTGATGGTAGTGTGACGATTCTGATGGTAGTGTGACGATACTGATGGCAGAATGACGATACTGATGGTAGTGTGACGATTCTGATGGTAGTGTGACGATTCTGATGGTAGTCTGACGATACTGTTGGTAGTGTGACGATTATGATGGTAGTGTGACGATTCTGATGGTAGTGTGACGATACTGATGGTAGTGTGACAATTGTAATGGTAGTGTGACGATTCTGATGGTAATGTGACGATACTGATGGTAGTGTGACGATTCTGATGGTAGTGTGGCGATTCTGATAGTAGTGTGACGATTCTGATGGTAGTGTGACGATACTGATGGTAGTGTGACGATACTGATGGTAGTGTGACATTCTGATGGTAGTGTGACGATTCTGATGGTAGTGTGACGATTCTGATGGTAGTGTGACGATTCTGATGGTAGTGTGACGATACTGATGGCAGAGTGACGATACTGATGGTAATGTGACGATTCTGATGGTAGTGTGACGATTCTGATGGTAGTGTGACGATTCTGATGGTAGTGTGACGATTCTGATGGTAGTGTGACGATTCTGATGGTAGTGTGACGATACTGTTGGTAGTGTGACGATTCTGATGGTAGTGTGACGATTCTGATGGTAGTGTGACGATACTGATGGTAGTGTGACAATTCTGATAGTAGTGTGACGATTCTGATGGTAGTGTGACGATACTGATGGTGGTGTGACGATTCTGATGGTAGTGTGACGATTCTGATGCTAGTGTGACGATTCTGATGGTATTGTGACGATACTGATGGTAGTGTGACGATTCTGATGGTAGTGTGACGATTATGATGGTAGTGTGACGATACTGTTGGTAGTGTGACGATTCTGATGGTATTGTGACGATTCTGATGGTAGTGTGACGATTCTAATAGTAGTGTGACGATTCTGATGGTAATGTGACGATTCTGATGGTAGTGTGACGATTCTGATGGTAGTGTGACGATTCTGATGGTAGTGTGACGATTCTGATGGTAGTGTGACGATTCTGATGGTAGTGTGACGATTCTGATGGCAGAGTGACGATACTGATGGTAGTGTGGCGATACTCATGGTAGTGTGACAATACTCATGGTAGTGTGACGATACTCATGGTAGTGTGACGATTGTGATGGAAGTGTGACGATACTGATGGTAGTGCTACAGTACTGATGGTAGTGCTACAGTTCTGACGGTAATGTGACGATACTCATGGTAGTGCTACAGTACTGATGGTAGTGTGACGATACTGATGGTAGTGTGATGATACTGATAGTAATGTGGCGATACTGATGGTGGTGCTACAGTACTGACGGCAGTGTGACGATACTCATGGTAGTGCTACAGTACTGATGGTATATAAGTTTATAAACTAATAAAACGGTATTAAATCAGTTTTACAAATAACAGTTCACATGAGACAAAGGACGTTTCGGGTTTTACCCTTCGTCAGCCACAAACAGGTGACAAAGACAAGAAATACATATAGTAATAGGTACTATAAAAACATACGATGATAAGAAACAATACAAAATGAGTGATACAAGCAGATGGAAAAAGTACAATGATAATACAAGAAAATCGAAAAACCTAACAGAAATACCGAAGCAAGAAAGTAAATAATAAACGAAACGAAAAAAAGAGAATGAACAAAACTTCGGAACAAGTCACTTAGCTAGAACTGTAAATGCTAGGAATACACAAGATCGCTGTACTCTCTCCAAGAAATCTCGAAGGAAGTGACGTATAAGATAGCGACAATTTTTAGAGATACAAAAGGATATGAAATGAACCAAAACCAAAACATAAGAAGATAGATCGAAAAAACAACGAATAAAGAAGAATGAAAGAGAGAGAAAAGCTACAAGAATTTATGCAAAATGATGTTGAATATTGAGACCTTCAGGACATAAAACGCCCAATTGAAAAATAAGACGATTCTCTAATGAAAAGCGAGTCCTGTCATCCCCGACACATGAACGGAGGGCCGTGACATGGATATCGGATTTACCTGAATGGTCAGGCCTATTGAAATGAAGGGCCACCGGTAAATTTTTGCCATGATAGATGTCATTCAAGTGCTCACGAAACCTGTCTGTCAAACGCCTGCCAGTTTCACCAATATAGGTAATGCCGCACCTCTTGCAGATGATAGCATAAATAAGGTTTCTGGATTCGCACGTGAAAGACTCTCTAATGATAAATTTTCCTTTCGGAAAAGTGACTGTCTGAGTTTGGAGTACAAACGGACAGCTCTTACATATACGGCGTTGGCACGGTTTAGTACCAAAGTATGAAGGGCTAGTATGTCGCAGACGACTGTGTACAAGAATATCCCCAAAATTCCTATCCCTACGATATGTTACCATACATTCTTCTTTATTCGTTGTTTTTTCGATCTATCTTCTTATGTTTTGGTTTTGGTTCGTTTCATATCCTTTTGTATCTCTAAAAATTGTCGCTATCTTATACGTCACTTCCTTCGAGATTTCTTGGAGAGAGTACAGCGATCTTGTGTATTCCTAGCATTTACAGTTCTAGCTAAGTGACTTGTTCCGAAGTTTTGTTCATTCTCTTTTTTTTGTTTCGTTTATTATTTACTTTCTTGATTCGGTATTCCTGTTAGGTTTTTCGATTTTCTTGTATTATCATTGTACTTTTTCCATCTGCTTTTATCGCTCATTTTGTATTGTTTCTTATCATCGTATGTTTTTATAGTACCTATTACTATATGTAATTCTTTCTTTGTCACCTGTTTGTGACTGACGAAGGGTAAAACCCGAAACGTCCCTTGTCTCATGTGAACTGTTATTTGTAAAACTGATTCAATACCGTTTTATTAGTTTATAAACTTATATTACTTACCAGTTTTACAGCAGCACCTTAATTTAAGTACTGATGGTAGTGTGACGATTCTGATGGTAGTGTGACGATACTGATGGTAGTGTGGCGATACTGATTGTAGTGTGACGATACTGATGGTAGTGTGACGATACTGATGGTGGTGCTACAGTACTGATGGTAGTGTGACGATACTGATGGTAGTGCTACAGTACTGACGGTAGTGTGATGATACTGATGGTAGTGTGACGATACTGATGGTGGTGCTACAGTACTGATGGTAGTGTGGCGATAATGATGGTAGTGCTAGAGTACTGACGGTAGTGTGATGATACTGATAGTAATGTGGCGATACTGATGGTGGTGATACAGTACTGACGGTAGTGTGACGATTTTGATGGTAGTGTGACGATTTTGATGGTAGTGTGGTGATACTGATGGTAGTGTGACGATACTGATGGTAGTGTGACGATACTGATAGTGGTGCTACAGTACTGATGGTAGTGTGACGATACTGATTGTAGTGTGGCGATACTCATGTTAGTGTGACGATACTGATGGTGGTGCTACAGTACTGATGGTAGTGCTAACGTACTGACGGTAGTGTGACGATACTCATTGTAGTGCTACAGTACTGATGGTAGTGTGACGATACTGATGGTAGTGTGGCGATACTGATGGTAGTATGATGATACTGATAGTAGGGTGACTATACTGATGGTAGTATGATTATACTGATAGTAGTGTGACGATACTGATGGTAGTGTGATGATACTTATGGTAGTGTCACGATACTGATAGTAGTGTGACGATACTGATGGTGGTGCTGCAGTACTGATGGTAGTGTGATGATACTGATAGTAGTGTGGCGATACTGATGGTAGTGTGACGATACTGATGGTGGTGTTAGAGTACTGATGGTGGTGTGACGATACTGATGGTAATGTGGCGATACTGATGGTAGTATAATGATACTGATAGTAGTGTGACGATACTGATGGTAGTATGATGATACTGATAGTAGTGTGACGATCTTGATGGTAGTGAAATGATACTTATGGTAGTGTGAAAATATTGATGGTAGGGCTGCAGTACTGACGGTAGTGTGACGATACTGATGGTAGTGCAACAGTACTGATGGTAGTGTGATTATACTGATAGTAGTTTGGCGGTACTGATGGTAGTGTGACGATACTGATGGTAGTGCTAGAGTACTGATCGTAGTGTGACGATACTGATGGTAGTGCTAGAGTACTGATGGTAGTGTGACGATTCTGATGGTAGTGTGACGATTCTGATGGTAGTCTGACGATTCTGATGGTAGTGTGACGATTCTGATTGTAGTGTGACGATACTGTTGGTAGTGTGGCGATACTCATGGTAGTCTGACGATGCTCATGGTAGTGTGACGATACTGATGGTAGTGTGACGATTGTGATGGTATTGTGACGATACTGATGGTAGTGCTACAGTACTGAAGGTAGTGCTACAGTACTGACAGTAGTCTGACGATACTCATGGTAGTGCTACAGTACTGATGGTAGTGTGACGATACTGAGGGTAGTGTGGCGATACTGATGGTAGTTCTACAATACTGACGGTAGTGCTACAGTACTGACGGTAGTGTGACGATACTGATGGTAGTGTGAAAATACTGATGGTAGTGCTACAGTACTGACGGTAGTGTGACACGATACTGATGGTAGTGCTAGAGTACTGATGGTAGTGTGACGATACTGATGGTAGTGCTAGAGTACTGATGGTAGTGTGACGATACTGATGGTAGTGCTAGAGTACTGATGGTAGTGTAGCGATACTGATAGTAGTGTGGCGATACTAATAGTAGTGTGACGATACTGATGGTGGTGTGACGATACTGATGGTAGTGCTAGAGTACTGATGGTAGTGTGACTATACTGATGGTAGTGTGACGATACTGATGGTAGTGTGACGATACTGATGGTAGTGCTAGAGTACTGATGGTAGTGTGACGATACTGATGGTAGTGTGACGATACTGATGGTAGTGCAAGAGTACTGATGGTAGTGTGACGATACTGATGGTAGTGCTAGAGTACTGATGGTAGTGTGACGATACTGATGGTAGTGTGGCGATACTGATGGTATTGCTAGAGTACTGATGGTAGTGTGACGATACTGATGGTAGTGTGACGATACTGATGGTAGTTTGACGATACTGATGGTAGTGCTAGAGTACTGATGGTAGTGTGGCGATACTGATGGTAGTGCTAGAGTACTGATGGTAGTGTGACGATACTGATGGTTGTGTGGCGTTACTAATGGTAGTGTGGATAAAGATGATAACAATTGCGGTGGTGACAATGATGATAAAGATAATAGTGGTCACTTTTCTTATCATAATGACGGCAGTGATTCTTATTATTATAGTGACGATTTAGGACGATGGGGCTGGTGATTTTAATGTTGAGGATGATGATAATTATGACGATTATGATTACTGTGATGATGATGATGGTGTATTTACTGAATGCTAAGATTGAACTGCATGTGATAAACGTATGTCTATAGACCACATTAGATGTTAGAATACCTTTGTTGTTTGCGCATAAATGCTGAAGAATAAAATTAAACATGCTTTAAATGGCGTTCCTACTTTTACAACAAATTCTCTCTAATACATTCTTCTTCTTCTTCTTTGATCCTTAGCCGCCGACCGTCATAGCAGTCAGTGGTCATCACGCCTGGTGGCGTCTTGTAGGGCAACAACAAATTGATTCCACTTTGCTCGGTCGGTGGCCATCCTTCGTACAGTGCCCCAACTCTGGTTCATTCTTTGCATCTCAGCCTCCACAGTCCTCCGCCAAGTTGTTTTTGCTCGGCCTCTCTTTCATTTTCCTTCAGGGGTCTCTCTAATACATGAATGACTGAAAATGACGTCCCCTGACTTAACGAAATCAATATGATGATCTCACTAAAGATAACAAGCTTGACTTATGAGCACTTCACAGATACTCACAGATTACATACAAAAGAGAGGCCGTTTGATATATGACGGAGCATCAAGACAGCGCAGGTGTTCAAAAATCAATGATCGGCATTGCCAGGTTTTCATTACACTGATGACTAGCGCAGAGCTACACGAAAATTGAATTTCAAAAGCTAATTGTGATTAAAGGGGACGGGAGTTCTTTCGTCTCGAGCAGTTTGGTATGCGCACGAATTGCTTGCTTCAGCTAATTCTGGGGCAGTGTAAAACAGGGGTTGACAAACCTGTCTTCAGGCGGCACGTATGTATGGCAAATTAAAAACAAAATTATGACGAACTTGTCTATTCTATAAATATATAAGCAAACAAGGTACGCAAACAATTTTTAGCAACTACACCAATTGCCATGACGTTTGTGGAAGAAGAAGGTTATGACA